>QFFA01000950.1:0-11922 GCA_003316565.1 Russula foetens
GTCAAAGAATTCTTAACCTCGGATCGACTTGCCACTTCCACAAATGTCGCCGCTCGTCATTGTCATATTCTCCTTGAGCCATCACATACGATCATGGCGCAAGCTTGTCTCAGTGTCTTACTCCGTTTCGACTCCAACATCAACGATTACAACGTCGATGACTTGCCTCTAGCTCGATATGCTTCTCGTTACTTTGCGGACCATTCCGAGTTTGGGAACGTTATTGCACACATACGGGACGGGATTGACGACCTCCTTGACGCAGACAAGCCCCATTTTGCCACATGGTTGTGGGTGCGCGAGGGTCATTTCTATGTGCCCCTGACACGACCAGAAGCATCTCCCCTGTACCACATTGCAGGATTTGGATTCCGTGCCATGGTGAATCGCCTCATTTCAAAGAGACCAGAGGATCTAAGCGTCAGGGGCCACTACGGCATTCCATTACACGCGGCATTGTTCAATGGTCACGGCGATGTCGCACTGCTGCTACTCGACCACTGTGTAGACGTGGATGTTCGAGGCGTTTATGACCGGACTCCGTTGCACATGGCAGTGAACAGTGGACTACTCGAGGTTACTCGCGTACTCATCGAGCGGGGCGCGAGCATCAATGCGCGAGATTCGAACAACCGGACTCCACTCCACCCGATCTTTCCTAATCAAGCGGGCACATTTGATGATACATATGTCGATGTGGTGCGGTATTTACTGGAGCACGGTATCGACGTGGACGCTCAAGCTAACACGGAGCACTTAACCCTTCTGACACCACATCTGGCGTCATATTGGGGAGGCTTCAGGGTCATACAGCTCCTGCTCGACCATGGTGCAGATATTAATGTGCGGGACAAGAGTGGTCGAACACCATTACATGGGACATTAGTCGAAATGACCGACAATTTGGATGATCGTTATTTTGATGCTTTACGATTCTTGCTGGAGCATGGCGCGGACGTCCATGCACTGGATAATGGCCATGCGACTCCGCTTCATGTGGTGTCACAGTCTGGCGGTATGAAAGCCGCCCGGCTACTGATCGAGCATGGGGCTGTCGTTGACGCACAGGATACCGAAGGCTCAACCCCACTGCATGTTGCATCACAATGTAGCAACCCCGCGGTTGCACGCCTACTGCTCGAACATGGCTCAAATGTCCATCTCCAGAACAACGACGGTCATACCCCCTCCCAAGTTGCGTCTGCGAAGGGTCACAAGGAGATCACACGGTTGTTGTCGGAGCATTCTCCAAGTGTGTAAAAGCTGTGACATTTACCAGTACAATTCGTTCATAAAATACCTAAACAAACCTATCCCATTTTGTTGTATTTTATAATCCTATACAGAAACGTCTCGTTTGTAGCCCTCCTCTCTAAAAGGACTAGCCCGCAAAGATCTGAGCCCTGTCCCCACTGGCGCCGGACAGAACCGAAAATCTTGACGGGAAGCCAGGGGATAGAACGACTGGGACAAACAATACATCGCTTAACACGGACGGGCATGGATGCCATTCTTTTGCGAAATTTATGAGCACCATCCTCGCCTGGAAAATGGGGTATTTCTAATCGCACCTTGATCAAGGCGGCGGACTTGCCTCACAAATTCGTAGGCGGCGGTGCTCCTCTGTTTCGTCCTCTGTCCCTTCTGCTGCGTCCGCGACTCGTGGCCTGCCGGAGAGAAGAGAATACTTGCCTTGGATGAAGAATGCTAGGTAGACGCCTCATCCACAAGTTGCAAGGACTATAATCAGATAGCGATGCTGGTAAGTTCTATAAGGAAAACGCGAAGGGTTATCTCATCGGACACCGGAGCGCGTCAGGAGCCTTGCTCACAAAAAGTTGAATGTGACCCAGACCTTGGGCTCGTAGCCCATCAGATCTGATGTGTAACGAGACGGACGCAGAACATAGCACCCACCTGACAATTAATCGGTCTCGTGGCATTAAGATCAGTCAGGTTGAGGATTACTGCCATGAGGGTTGCCACGCGCGTAAAGGAGTAAAACTAGGTGGGTAGGTTAGCGTCGGCAGACGCAAGGGCATCCGATATGGCGTCTGTTGGCAGAATTTGCTGCGACGCGCGTGGTGGTGCATGCGTGGCCTCGCGCTGGAGGATTGTAAGGAGCAGAAAAGGCGCTAGGCTGCGGACCTGCAGCAGGCTAGCCTCGTGCCCATGCGTCGTCCACATTCCTCCCTCTTCAAGCTAGAGGGGCCATGCTTCGCGGGCTCCTTCTCCTTCTCCTTTTCGGCTGCGCGTTCCCGCCTGCTTCCGCCCTTGGTGACGCCAGCACCACTGAGCTCCGCCTCGAACTGCCCCAACACGCGTCCAAGCACGGGCCGCGACTGTCATCCAGAACCGTCAGAGCTCGGAGGCGCAAGGGAAGGTGCAGGTGCGGGCGTAATGGAGGTACCAGAGTCTGTGGGGATGAGACGATGAAGACGCCGTTGATGTGGCTTGACCTGGCAAAGTGGACGGTGGTTTAGGTTATGCTTGCTGCCTCGCCCGGACTTGCCTTTGCTCAGAGAGGACGGAGACGGCTTGGCCACAGGTGGAGCAGCGGATGCGTTTCGGGCTTTCTGGCTGCATCGTGGAGCCAGCCTGTGCAGACGCCTTCTGTTGCGTCTGCAGCACCGGTTTCATGCAGCTCGTTTGCCAAGCGGTGCGATCGACTCCCCACCTTGTTTAGCCTCGGAAATAGCACGGGAGACAGCAGCAGCAGTATTCTTTTTAGATTTGACCTTCTTGGTTGCTTTAGCGGCGTCCTTGTGGTGAGGATGATTCCTTGAAATCACCTCTTTGTCCCGTTGGGTAGATTTCTGAACTTGAGGGCATCCAATAAGGGCGTAGAAGTCGGCGTGGAGGGAAATTCAGTACAGTATAGGCAACTAGAATCGTGTGAGCAAAATGATGTCTGAAAGTTATACGCACGATGGGATGGACCTAGTATCTCCAGGAGCTGGTCAGTGTCGGGAAGCTTAGTTGAAGGAGCCTCCGGAGACTGCAGAAAGGCAATGTACTCATCTGATTCAGATGATTGGGTGAGAGAAGGTTTGACGACTTACCTTGGATCGATTGTCGCGTTTCTACTGTCCACTCTTTTCCTCCTTCGGTGGCAACTTCTCATATGGTGCAAACAACACCACGGCTTGCGATTCATTCCCTTTGAGCATCAATCTAGATCGTGTCATTTTTAGCCCAAGCACCAAACAAAGATTATGAAAGACAGACCTGCTTTATCTTTGAATATGTGCCTATCGCATACGCGGCTGAACCTGACGACCACTTCCTCTGTCCTGAAAATGTATACCTGGGGCACACGTTCGCCTTCTTCAGCCTTCCGATCCGAACCGCCCCGTTGATGATGTCCATAAGTGCCCACCTAACCGCAACAATTTTGTCTGTGGTACTCACTCCTTTACTTTGCCGGAAGTTACATCTCATCGGTGACCCAGGTCTGCACGGGTTGCCAAAGATCTGTTCGGGGAGGTTCTGGTGCAACCTGGGCTCGACGGTCTTGAGGCATTCTGAGCCGGCGGTTTTGGACCGTCCTTAGTACTTTCAAAGTTTCTTTGGCTTTGAACATTGAGATTTCTTGGACGTCTTCTCACGGATCACGTGGACCGTGGCTATTTCAAACCTTTCCTTTTCCAGTCCGAGTCACTGTGGTGCATTGGTGGTAGCCTACTCTCATCGTTTGCTTTCGATGACTACGTCCATCCCGTCATCCCCTAATTTGTATATTATGGGTTTCTGTAATTGTCAAATCATCTCAATTGCAGTACGTTTTCACTTCACCGTGAGACCCCTCTCCTCGTCGTACTGTAACGATAGATGTGCATTTTCGCGATGACCAGACAGACGAGATTCTCGATTTCGATTTCGACGCGTCCGTTCGCTCTGTGGGCTTTTGTGTGCGCCCGAGGGGGGTGGGAAGATCGTAGAAGTCGCTTGAGCGAGACGGCCGTGTGATCGAGGGTCACGTGTTTTCCGGCTCATGCTATCGCGGGATCAGCCGTGGTCCTCTATTACCGATGCTGACTTTTCTTTCTCCTCCTACACTGAGTTCTGCACAATACGGTGGAAGATGAAACATGTCACACTAGTACTGCCGAAACCATGCTCCCCACTTTGTTGGCGAGAAGTTGGTATGGAGACCACTGACAATATCTGAGGTTGAGCTCGCTTGTACAGTACGACTTACGTTTTGGCTTCAAAATTGAGATGACTACTCTGGCCAAGGCCAATTCGTGGTCGACCATGACATCCCCACTGGCAGACGATCTTCCGTCTGTGTTGCTGGCATAGTGGTGCGCAGAACTATTCGAGTTCACACAGTTTCTGTCGTCGTGCAATGACCCCGTGGACGCGGTTATTTAGCGTAGTCTTTAGAATAGAAATGCCGGCTGGTATACACTACAGTAATGGTGTCAATCATGCGTTTCATGATCGCCTTAAACGAGTCGCGACAAATGACAGGTCGCTTAGGGATCTCCTGAAATAGAAGAGCTTGAAGACATTAGATATAGGTTACAGTATTGTCTGTCTTCATCGTCCCTTGAGGTGTGGGTAAAATCCAGCACTCCCACTCTGCCTCACGCGTATGAGGATCACCCAGAGAGCCACTCTCGGTTCCAGGAAGCGAGGAGAATGACATGTTACCAGCGAAAAGGTTTCGAACAACTCGGAGGGAGAGTTCTCCGAACGCATGTTTCGATACGTATGCTCAACCTCTCAACGTAACGCCGCGGAGCTGCTTCGGCCACGACCTGAGGACACGGTCAGATATCGTTATGAATGACTCGGATGACGTGTAGAATCTCGGCAGTGTCGCCCACAGTAATTGAGACGCGACGGGTCCACCGCGTCGGACAAATGCGACCGAAGGCCAGAAGCGAAGGCTTCGCGCTGCGGCCGCGTAGCTGGCGAGCCTACACTCAGTTGAGTTGAAGCAGCAGATCGACATACCTGACCTCGGTCCCTGTTCAGAGCTCGTCCTAAGAATGCGGGGTCCATCGACGACTCGGAAGAGCTTCCCGACTTCCATGGGAGTGGCGGGAAGCCTGGTGGCCGTCGAACCCGACGCGTATTGTCACCTTCTGGTTTCAACCTACAGTAGTAGGGTTGGTACGTTGGTAACTTGAAGCACAAGAGTGGTTCGAACACTGCTTCCACTATGGTAGTCAGGACCGTGGGGATTCAAGTTGTCCTCCCTCGACGCTCGACGACAAAGATGGGGATTTGTTCCCCTGGTTATTCGTGCTCTGACAAATCTTGCTTATCACCCTCAGTTTGGTCATCATCGGTCTCACCATGTGTAGCTGTTTCGAATTTTTCTGAGTTTGGTGATCGTTAGTCTGTTACGTCTTTGCTGAGGCCGAATATAAGGTTTTACGAGTGACACACGTTGCCCGATTTCGAAAAATCCAGGCGCCTGCAATCTTTGTCCACACGAGACCTTCGAGTATGGCGGGAGCAATAAGTTGAATGAATAGCACGACACATAGGGAACTGATTTTGTACTTACGAAATTTACGTGGTTTCTGGATGGCACAAGCGGTCGGGCCCATCCCTCGCCGCGCCGAAATGTGGAGAGGAATTTGTCCGTGATCCGCAGCTCTGAAAGTTCAGCTGCGACTAGAGAGGCCCTGATCGACGGGGCGATCCAAGTGAGTGAGAATATCGACAGTATGGGTTGGGACGTCGTTCCTGATGGCTGATAACAGGGCTAACTGAGCTAGGACAAACATCTCAGACTAGGACTTCCTCGAATTCGATCGACGCAAATCTTCAGAGGGCAGGGGCCAGGTTCACCACAGAACTCGATGATTAGTTAAAAGGGTTACCGCCAAGAAATACTCAAGGCACATGTCTCGCAAAGAGCGAGCTACTGTACTGCAAACCTCAACTAGGGAACTCGAAACGTACACCGGGCGCGGGTCGCGGAGTTCCCCGAGTCATTCGCCGCCCCGTAGCAATGGGAACTCAATGGACACGGTGACACAGGGCGTCTGGAAAATAAAAGTTCCTTCTGTACAGTACGTTGCTGATGGCAAAGGGGAAGACGGCGACAACCTGTGGCGTAACTGACACTCACAGTTCATGCTGAGGATCCTGCAGCAGAAGTGGATGTCACCCCCATCACGGCAATCGAAGGCCAGATGGGGCAAAAAGTCAGTGAGCTTTCGTTCTGTTGTTGCGAGCGCCCTCTGCGGTCAACAGACAGACCACGCAGACAGGTCAAAGCAGTACGACACCTTCGACGAGTGGTGTCTATCCTGCAACATCCGGTATGATACACACAACGTAGGGAGGCAGAGGTTGCTACAGTCGGATCCAACGGAAAGCGAGGAAAATGTGGGTCAGGATGCGTCCAACGGGAGCCGGGTGACAGGGACAAATATGAGTTTACGAGAGGCGAGGGTCTACTTTAAGTTAGTGAGCCGAAGGTCGAACCGCCCAGGGCTTGTGCGCTTAGCGGAGACCAATCAGTTGCCCCTTCTGATTGTAGGCAAGTCTTGTTGATCAATCTCGAACTGAGGAGTACGAACAGGGATTGGACCGATGAAACTTAAAATGGGGTGCACATGGTAAGAGATAAGATGTGCGTGCGAACTCTTCTCGGTTGTCTCCGCGTCGGCGAAGGCGGTCATTTTTCCCCGACTCTCAATTATTTTGCGGACATTGGGCGTAGGTGCTGCCGTTGTTGCCGTCGCTATCCCATTACTTCTGCGCACCTTAGGACCACAAACATCTGAACGAATAGGCGGTCCTTCTACAGCCTGCAACATCACTCTGAACACAAGGACAAGTTTTACCGGTCTGTCAAACTTCCGTCAGGGGTTCTGATGTCCCTTTGGCTTTTGCAAATGATCGAGAGGCGTATTCTGATCATTAAGCGCGTTGTAATAAGCACTGCGGTGCCCTCCAAGATTGCTCGAGTCGAGTTGTTTTTTTCGCTCCCAGCAAGCGACGAGCCCCACAACGAAGAGAAATCGGCCCACTGTTGTGGGCCTTGTGGCGTGATCGTGATGAGAATGAGATAAGAATAGTACGAGGACGCGAGTCGTGAACGTCGAACATTCTTTGTGACGCATAGACAAATGCATGCTTTACTCGCCGTGGCTGCTTCGCATCGCATCCCTGGGTCCAGGAACAATGTAGAGGTTAGGGAGTAACGAGTAAAGTGCACGATCATCCGGGTGAGAGCGAAGGTCTCAGCGCTTTTCAATTTCCTCTAAAGTTTTTTCGAACTGCGCAAGATTTAAAAAAAAAAAAAAGGCAATTTGACAAGTCCGTGATATCGCCCTCCGCCCGAAACGCGTTGGTCAAAGAGAGATGCTTGGGGGCTCGACCCAGGCGATCGACTCGGGCTTCGTTCTTTACAATGTCTGTCAATCATTTATTCGAGCCATTTTCAAATGAAAACAATGATTTGTATATCCCCCAAACTCACAAGGTGGCGTCACGGAACTATTTGCCAGACGTCACGTACATTAGGCGGCTCGATGCCTTGCCTCCCCTCATATATACAGTGAGCCCGCGGTGGTCGGTTGCCGTTGCCGAGTTACCACCCCTCCTCTCCCCCTTTCCCTCTCATGGCCAGCGACGCTCCCCCCTTTGACCCTGTGCATGTTCTAGGCAAGCCCCTTCAACCTTTCTTTCGTTCGTTGTTTTCAATGACACGCATTTGATCAATAGGCGTGCTTTTAATAGCAATCCTTTGTATGTTTTGGATGTTGTCTGTGAGGGAACATGGATGAATGCTTGAGCAGTGAATGCGTATTTCTTCGGGTTTGTTTGCCAACAGTTGTATTCTTATTGGATTAGTCGTGAGTATCATCGTTGGCTACAGGCATTTCATGGGCTAACCTTTGGCAGGTTTCGACGATCCTGTACATGTGAGGTGAGCACAAATTTCTTCCATTTCATTCAGCTACTGTCCCAACTCAACGATTTTACAGGGCCTTCGTTGTCGCACAGTTTTGCATTGTCGCCTTGCAAGGTGCCATGTAGGCATCAGTCATCGATTCGTGCGATGATCACTTGACTGACCAGCAAGCAAACTACACTAGACTCTGGAATTTTGCATGGAATATCTAGTATGTTCCTATCCACCACCCAAAAGAACCCAATGCTAATCGATCCTGTTTTGTAGTATTATCAATTATGCTCTAATAACCGACCCGAAATGTTTGTTCCTCGTCTCAAGCGTGTACAACTCCTTATCCCTTCGGTAGCGATAACATGGCAGGCTTTTGCCAACTCTTTATGTCAATTAGTCCTCATTATGATGGCGAATCTCTTCCTGGTTGCCCGGTTAGTGCTTATATTATCTCCCTGTGGATGTATGGTTGACCGACTCTACGTCGTTAGCATTCATAGTTTGACACAAAGTCGCCTGCAAAGTGGGCTAGTACTAGCGTTCTCTTCGATGGCATTTATTGTCGGCGTCGTCAGCCTTTCGACGACCTGGAAACGCTCGTACGATTACCATTCCATGAAATGCGAACTCTTACTGATGTGTGTTACAGCGACTTGCAGAAATTCACTCACGGACAACTTGCAGCGTCTGGTATCTGGCATGGACTTCAAGCAATAGCTGAGTGCCTTATTATGTGTACGTCATTTTCGAATCGGTGTCGAGCGAGACTGATTTTTCCCTTTGTTGAAGTTTTCCTCACGCGAGCATTGTTGTCATCCCGCTCTGGTATGAAGAAATCAAACTCGATCGTGCACTATTTCGTTCGCAATGCCATTCAAATTGGGGTCTTTGCAACGCTTTGGTCACTGGCAGCGTTGGGGACATACTTTTTACTGCCACGATGGACGATTTACACGGTCTTTGATTGGACATCTGGATCGATATACACTCACGTGGGTAGACGGTCCCTTTCGAGGAGTGCCACGTGCTCACAAAGGACTACCCGTCCAGATGATCTTTGACGGGCTATTATCGCGCACCCGACTCCGTACCCGGTTGGCTGAACGAAGTGAGCTTGAGGTAGGGTTTCCTTCGCAGGTGCGGTAATTGACTTCGCTACGAGTGGGCTTCTGTATTGAATCGAATGACCTCGTCTCCCACCCACAGTATAACTCTCACAGTTTGCCATCATCACGAGGCTTTGAAGGAAAGCAAACATCGACGGCGGTTCATGGGGCTGTTTCTCTCGTCACGATGGCGGACTTCAGGACGGGCTCGCAAATTACGGAAGATCTACCTAGCAACGAGAAGGACCTCAACTCGGAACTTGAAGGTGAACCTTCCAAGAAGCCAGGCCCTGGCGAGGACCTATCTGTATGACCCAGCGAATGTGAATAAGCCGGATGGGGATGGTGATATGGGGATACAGTCGCCTTGTGTACTCGCATTATTCATGTATATAGGGATTTATATTAGCTTTTCATGTAAATAGAGGTCATCATTCTTCATCATTTTCAGTCGACGGCCAGGAATCCCCGTGCTCTTGCACGATGGTAGAAATAGAATAATGATATCTTCCGACGGTGGATGCATACATCACCATCATCCACTTGCGAGTGGGGATAAATTGAAGATTGATGGCAAAAATAACTTTTAGAGCACTGGGTCATATGCATGTGCATCATCGACGCTGAGAGGAAGTAATCGCCGCAGATTGTTCTAGATAATCACCGATCAACGAGCAATCAATTACTGCGGTCGTGGCGGAGCTGCTGTCCCTGTCCCAGGACTCCCAGCGATTTCGACCTCATCGAGCATGTGAGGGGTGGTGGCATCTATACTGAGCACAGAATGCCAGTGTGGTATATTGGCCCTCGGAGGGACTGGGTTTACCAATTGCGAAGAGTCGGAGAGTGCGTCCATCACTTGTTTGACTCCCTGTTCCATCGGAGGAGTCGCGTCCCCAGCTCTCCAGGCTCCAGGAAGGAAGACGGAGGGCCCTGTACATGGTATGGTAGCACATGATCGATGATCATGTACCTCTGAACCCCTCTTTCTGTCTGCAAGGGCGTAATAAGGGTGTTGTGAGGATGCCGCTCACGGTCGGAACGACCCAAAATCAGCCTTCGACGCAATTGCAAATTTGTACCTGGAGCCCTCTTTTCCCTCCCCGCCCGACATCGTGATCGTACGCCTTGTCTCCAACGCTCGTTCCTCGCTCTCGACTCCTCTCCCTCACAACCTAGCCTGAAATACTGTGCCCCCATTCCTCCTGCCAACGCCACACAGATCGCCCAAGACTCGTTCGGCCGACGCCACTAGTGCGCGCCACGTCTTAAACCTTTGCCGTTCCGCGTCGCACATGGTATCAGGACGGACCACGCCTCTGTTGGAAGTTGGAAGGACACTTACTGTACATAGGAGTCGATCAGGGCATTTCCGTGCGTTCCCCTTGTTTCCCTGATCTCCTGCCCTTGTTTCCCCTTTTACCTTAGACTCCTACATCGAACATCGGCGTATACGCGCTCTTGTCGCGCACCTCGATACTATTCAGTAGAAAATTTCTTGAACACCGTCTCCGTGGCCGCGCGGGTCTGTCGCCGGCAGCACACTGGCATTCCCCTCGATTTCCCATTCGTTTTCTTTTCCTCTTCCCTCTAACTCATTTCGTGAGTAGCATACTTGTCCATGAACACCCCCTCACCTGGCCTCGTTGTAGCAGGCAATCGTAGCCCATCTTTCTCTCTCTCTCTCTCTTTTCTCTTTCGCGTGCCTTCGCTCTCGACAAACCGACTCACCACTCTCGCATTCTTCTCCCTCTCTCTCACTGTTTTGTCTTCTCACAGCCATCGTTGTTCAATATCTAGGAGTTTGAAACGTCCATATGGGGGCGACGACAAGGTTTTATTACTAACGTTGTGCAGGGTCTTTAGACGCTATGCCATGCAATAGGAACCTGAAGGACGAGAACAAGGTCAGCATGCAGTGGGAATCCTGGCTCGCCGGTGCTCCGCCATGCAGCGCTATTGAGAAACATGGAAAACACCACCGACGGCAGCGCCCGTATATGATTTTGCTCTCATGACGCTGGGAAGACATGGAGAAACCCTGGCAACGCGTGCCAGACGGGAAGCAGAACTAACTGCTATATTTATCGCCTCAAAAACTACTCTAACGAGTTTGAATTTTCCTGATGATAGTGCGATCTGGTGTCCCAGCCCCCAGATTACGCCATGAGGCGCTATGAGGAGATGGTCATCACACATTGGTCATGCGTTTGACCCGTCACGTGATGCCAAGGAGTCAATGCACATGACCGACATACTCCGCACTCCGTACCGTACCTCGCATTCTGCCGAGTGCGGGGGACAGTAAATAATCAGCTACCCGCATGACAGGGCGGTGACGCCTCGCGATTTCACAAATTAGTGACAGTGTCCGAGGTCGACATCACCTTGACACTCGGTGGGAAGTCCCCGGACTTGACGTGGCTTGTGGCACTTGTTCGACAGATAGACAAATGACCTACGGTCGCCTACCCACTTGAACTGGCAGATGGATGCAAGTTTGTCAGCGTCCGTGTAATATGCAGTGCAGTGGCAACGCTACCTATACTGGTAGCCATGATCCGCTCCTCCGAGGCGGGCCCTAGATCGCCGTACACGCCACTGGCACATGGTAAACCCTACCCAACCGCTTACTCTATCTGCGCCTCAATACATATTAGGGCGCTATTCAGGACTTCTTAGCGTTCTAATCCGAGGACGTTTGACCCGGAGCAGTGAAGCACCTGTCAGTAATAACAACGCGATGCGACACATCCGAGTCGCGCCTCAAAGAAGTCGCTGCGTCTCCTCACGGAGTTGTTCTCGCCGCGCTATTCTCGGGTTTGTCGTAATTCTATAACCCGGTTAAGGAGCAAAACCACGATGCCAATATGCCCATGATGCCGTATGCTCGGCCATGTGGCCAAACCGTTCTCACTGGCAGCCAGGTCTAGT
>QFFA01000952.1:0-24858 GCA_003316565.1 Russula foetens
GTGGCCAGCCGTCCCGAGATCGACATTCGAAACGCCCTTGAGCCTTTGAAGCCACTCCAAATCTCCCTTCATGATCAAGAAGGCCAAAAGAATGACATAATCGAGTACATCAAGTCTGTCATTCATTCAGACCGAAAGATGAAGAACTGGAGAGAGGAGGACAAGCAACTGGTCGTTGATACGCTTTCTGACAAGGCAGACGGCATGTGAGTTTTTCTGTCAATCGTCTGGTGCTTCGCGGCAGACGCTCACATAAACTCATAGGTTTAGATGGGTCGTCTGCCAGATTGACAGACTGCGTCGCTGTCTTCCTTCCAGCATTCGGCGCGTTTTGAACGACTTACCAGAGGGCCTGGATGAAACATATAGCCACACACTACTAGGAATCGATAAGGAGAAACAAGAATATGCGCGACGTCTCTTTCAGTGTCTTACTGTCTCCATTCGCCCTCTTCATGTCGAAGAACTCGCAGAGATCTTTGCTGTTCGTTTCGACGAGTCATTACCCCCCACATTCAACCCGGATTGGCGATTAGCAAATGCAACCGAAGCGGTTTTGTCCGCTTGTTCTAGTCTCATTTCCATCGTCATTGTTGCGGGTTACCAAGTTGTTCAATTCGCCCACTTCTCTGTCAAAGAGTTCTTGACATCGGAACGACTTGCAGACAAAACCCCCCCTCTTTCATGCTATCACATCCTCCCCGAACTTGCACATACCACTCTTGCGCGTGCTTGCCTCAGCTTTCTCCTCCATCTCGATGACAAAATAGACAAACAAGCCATACAGCGCTTTCCTCTTGCACCATATGCAGCTCAATACTGGATCGATCACGCCCAATTCAAGGGCGTGTCATCACAGGTTCAAGACCTGACGGAGCGCGTCTTCGATTCATCGAAGCCACACTTTGCGGCATGGATCTGGTTATACGATATCGACCACCATTGGTTGGATCCAATGTCTGAGATACACCCGACGCGGCCTTCAGCGGTGCCTCTGTACTATGCGGCATTGTGTGGATTCCGTGGTCTCGTCGAACGCTTTATCGTGGCCCATCCACAAGACATCACGGCCAGGGGCGGATTTTACGGCACTCCGTTGCGTGCTGCTTCTGCCAAGGGACATTTTGAAGTCGTACGACTGCTCCTTAGCAACAATGCAGACCCTTATTTATGTGGTAATAACGGCAATGCTCCGTTACACTCTGCATCACGAGGTGGTCACCTCGAAGTTTTGAAGGTATTACTTGGCTGTGGCGTGGATCCGCACCAAAGGGGGAGCGGCGGATGGACTGCTTTACACTTCGCATCGGATTGTGGAAGGTTGGATGTGGCCCATTTTCTTATTCAACATGGTGCGGTGGTTGATGCACTCAATGGCAAACAAGAAACCCCTTTGCACCGGGCAGCATTCAGCAGCAACCTTGAGCTTGCGCGGTTTCTCATTAATTCTGGTGCAACCGTAGATGTCGCAGACAACTGTGTTTGGACACCACTACTCGCCGCGGCATTTATGGGGAATTGTGATCTTGTGGAGTTGTTGCTTACATCTGGGGCAAGTCTCGAAGCGCGGACCGAATATCAGGAATCACCCCTTGCGCTGGCCTGTCGCAAGGGGAGGCTTGAAGTCTCACGGTTCCTTATAGATCGTGGCTTAGACGTCAATTCACGAGACAAGTTTGGAGGTACCCCACTACACGAGGCATCACAAAACGGGCACCATGAAGTCGTACAATTATTGCTAGAGCACGATGCTTATGTTGATAGCCGGAACGACAAACAGAAGACTCCCCTGTTCCAGGCCTCACTGCACGGACACGTCGAATGTGCTCGCTTTTTAATCGCGTACGGCGCAGACGTGTCTTTTCGGGATGAAAACGCCTTAACGCCCCTCCACTCAGCGTCGATAAATGGACATCTCCCTGTCGTCCAACTTCTGATCGACGCTGGTGCAACAGTAGATCTTCGGAACGGGACACAACAGACACCATTATGCCTGGCGTCGGCCAAAGGGAAAGCTGAAGTCGCGAACTTGCTCATCGACCGAGGCGCCAATATTAATGCTCTGGACGACAAGGGCTGGGCTCCTTTACACTACGCTTCGCGACATGGACATGTTGACATGACGCATGTGTTGCTAGACCGCGGGGTTGATCCGAATGTCCAGAAGGATGACCAATGGACCCCGTTACATCTAGCATCGGCTAACGGCCACCTCCAGGTCGCCAAGTTATTAGTTCAACGTTGCGCAACTGTCGATGTACTCAATGATGGGGGAAAAATTCCCCTCGACCGGGCATCATTCGAAGGGCACATCAATATCGTGCATTTTTTGCTCGACCAAGGAGCGAACATACATACGACGGACAGCTACGGATGGACACCATTACACTCAGCGTCAGAACGTGGCCACTTGGAGGTTGTAAAACTGCTACTTGCACGTGGAGCAGATGGCGATATTCAGAACGAGGCCCATCAAACAGCAGCAGATTTAGCCTCTGAGAATGACAAAGTCAAAGTTGCGAGCTTCCTAGCTGAGTACAAGGCAGACCCAATTGTTCGAAACAGCATACAACCAGCCACATTGGACGTATCCCAGCCTGGCATCCATGAGGACGACAAGGATGAGAATACTATTTCGTTGCACGCTGCCTCTGAAGACGGCGACTATGACGTGGTGAAGTCGTTACTCGACAGGGGCGTCGACATTAATTCCAGGAATGATAGGTACCGGACATCACTACATATAGCTACGGCCGAGGGGCGGCTCGAGGTCGTAGAGCTACTTCTCGAACGTGGCGCGTGGCGCAGAGGTAAATTCACGTGATTGTGATGGGCGGATCCCGCTGCACGAGGCTTCACGACAAGGATTGGTCGACATCTCGCGGATACTCATAGACCACGGCTCAAATGTGAACGCACGGGAGTACGGCTATTGGACCCCACTCCATTTCTCAGCCTACAACGGATACCTCGGAATTGTGAAGCTGTTACTCGAACGTGGCGCGGATACACAAGCGTTGAATGAAGAGGAACAAACGCCATATCGGCTGTCATTGCGATCGGGATTCCGTACGATTGCAGAACTACTCGCGGAGCAGGGCACGTGTGATACGTGAAGGACAAGGTTTGACAAAGCGATCATATGACTCTATTGAGGTCTGATTGGTATCTCGGTTCTAGTGGTATTCGAACAAACCCACCTCCACTGTGGCTCATGCCTGGGCCCTACATACGTCCACCCGTTCGCAGTTCCTCCTCCCCCAACCCTATTTTTCTCCCTACGCAATCCTTGAAGCGCATACAACAGCCGTGGATGACGCCGGGAACGTAAGCTGGTGTCGGCATAATGTTCGAGGAGATGGAGGCGATGGTTGTCGTGGCGATGGTGATGTGTGAGCTCATGCTGAGGATCCATGGGGGAAGCAAGGGGGAAGGGAGGGCAGGTTGAAGGCTCGAGCTTCGCAAAGTGGTGAGACAAGAGGGTGATGGTGAGGTTTGGGTAGCAGCATACATACCTTTGTCTGTCTGAAGACCAATCTCTACGGCTGCGGTTCGTGTAGATATGAAGTGCCTCTATTGTTGGCAATCGGGAAGGAGTTCTATCGTGATCATCTGTACAAAAAAAAGGTCCCTAGGTTGAGAATTGGCCACGAAGACGTGCGGTGCTGCGGGGATTTGAATCTCGTTTTCCCAAAAGAAGTTGGATTGAAACGTGACAAGGATGCAGCTTGGAGCCTTCTTCGACGTATAAATGAAGCCAACCTTGTCCAAATAAGACCGTCACACCTAATCTTCCTCCCTACAGATAAGGTAACGATACGGTCCCAAAAGTAGGCGAGAAACTCAACGGAGTGAAGAAAAGGTGAAACGCACACATGGCAATTTTGTACTCATATTCGCACGTCCAATATCCTTAGTCCTCCCATCCACGACACTACCCTGCATCGACTACCAACCTGAATACTAGCAGAAATTTACCAATGAAGTATTTCCCTCTCGCGCGGGAAGAGGGTGCTATTACCTCACAGGGGACCGGAAAGACTTAAAGACTGCCTCATGTGATGAGGCCTATGAGGCCTAATTCCGCCTGGGGCCTGAGCGCTGAGCCGCTGATCACTTGGTTGACGACGTCGTCGATGTCGTCAGAAGACGAACACCGGTCCGTGCTTCCCGGCTTGTTCCGTTGACCGTTGACCGTTGACGTTGACGATTTGGCACGATTTCCGCTCAACGCTCGTGTACTTGACTTGAGGCCGTACGGTACTATCATACCGTTCTCACTTCCTCTCCCTCGACAAACGTTCGAAACCAAAAAAAGGATGGCCCCACTCCCCCCGTGCAACAGAACCACTCGATTTGGTTTCTCTACTCTCCACGTCCGTCTCGACACTGCGTCATGCCTACCATTCCACGTCGACGCCATCATACCCTCAGAAGATATCAAAACAGGGACATTTTAAATATGCTGAAGCGGAGCGTTCTGCTGCACTTTGGAGATATCGTCTGGCGGTGGAGTCGGCGCGTCGCTCGAGATAAGGTTCGTCTGTTCTTTTTTTAATTTTTTTTTTCTGCTCCTGTTCCCTTAGCTCTGCTACGTGAGTATGGCTGAGAGGCTAACTTCGTTCATTATTCGTCGTTTTCTGCCTGCAGGTGAAACAGTCAAGTACTTTTCCCTCATGACGAACTCCTGCATCGTATGTGTCGCGCGGGACACCGCGGCAAACACAACTGGGGTGGCGCCTGTGTTTTTGGACGGACCCAGCGCGAGTTGATGAAGAGGACAAGGGCCCAAGGTCGTCCCGCATGTGGTCCATGTCTCGGGTCTCGTGTACGTCCCCTGTCCTGAATTTTTTTTACTCTCCTGGGTTTATAATGAGAATGCGATTTCTTACGTAGGCACACTCAAGCATGTACAGGACTGCGGCGGTGGAGGGGAGTCGAGAGGCTATTGCGGATAAAGCCCTGCTCGGAGCTTCGCAGTGAGTTCTTCTGTGCCTACATCGATGTATTCCGCTAAATTTACATAGGTACAGTGCCCCTGCACGAGTACGCCGTCATCGCACATCCTCGAAACGAGAATGTGTGGAGATATGAGAGTTACAAGATGAGAGCTGCGAATCAAACGAATCGACATCTCATCGTGATCCAGCTCTGCAATTCCGTTCTTTTGATACTTCTTACAAGAGGGGATTTAGAGTCATTGCTGGTTTCCACTTAGGCTTACATCGCCCATCATTTCCTCGACTCTGAGGCCCTCCCTGTCCACCGAGTGTTCTCTCTTCCCAAGCTTCCCAAGCGATCCCTGTGGCCCACCCAAAAGCCGAGTCCCGTCCATGATTCACACCCCTTGGCGCGTAGGTCAGCCAATCGAACGTGTTTTGAATCTGTGCGCAAGAGTTGACCAGACAGCGCGGTTGCAGGGTAGTCTAAAGCAACGCCCTAATCTAGGGTGGCTTAGTCGAAGTTACCGTATGGATATACTATCGGGGTACGCCGTAGGATAGACAATGTAGCGGGGGTACGGTACAGCTGTTGGAAGTATTTCAAACCTTCGAGAACATGCGCCGCAGGCCTGGCGGCGGTAAAGCGGAAAATATGGCGATTCAAGGGTGTTTTGTTGGGTGTTGGGGCCGGAAGGCGAAGGGAGGACGGAAGCATGTGTTGTTTTGGCGTTGCCGTCCTCGAAAAGATGGAGAAAAAGACGATCCTATTGATTCTGGGAAATATGGAAATTTGTGGGCATACATTGTGGGTGTGGAGTAAGTAATCCCGGGATGGGTGTGTTCGTCAACAATTCGTCGCTCATGAAAAAACGTGCAACGTGAAAACATGACCCCTAAGCTTATGTAGTGGCCGAAAACCCCGTCGACGGGGGCGCCTGAAGAGAAGAAGGAACTCCACGGACCGAATCAACGTCGTGATAGTGAGTACAACGTAGAGCGTAGGGAGAACGCGTGAGTAAAGGAGCGGAGATATAGATAAGTGAGATTGTGGTGATGGGAGACGTCGCCGTGAGTTGACAAGGAAAGCGAGAGGACAGGTGGAGGAAAAGGCGTTTGTTTTCTTCGTCTTCGCGAGGAGCGGGTGCAAGGTGGATCCTATCAGCGTAAACAGACATGCCGAGTTTCACTCGAAAGGAGGGCTATCGAGTCGGCGGCGTCTAGTCGTATCGAAAACTGCTCCCTTTGTCACTTATGCTTGGTGCGAGTGTAATCAGAGATACGACAGCTGGTTGTGGCGATAGTGCTGTAATGGGAGTGAGTGTACTCATCTTTTTAACATCTCACCTGGTCGGCCATAGCGTTGGTGTCCAATTCTCCATCTCCATCCATGGTCCAGCACTGGTGCTTTCTTGCTCCAACCACGGAACGCCGTCGGAAGGAAGGAATCAAAAATGGCACGCACCGAGGGCTTCGCTCTCATTTTCCGTCGGCTGAGTTGGTCGAAGGGGATACACAATTAAATATGTTGGCAACGGGTCAGGGTGGAATTAAGCACATCAAATCAATGCGGTGCGGTGTACGGTCACGGTGTTTACGAATTGCAGCCAGCATTGCCATACAAACTATCTCACGTTCACGTGCGTCACCTAAAAAAGGTTGAGGCTTATTAGATTTCGCTATAACCGAGTTTATTGGCTTTATCGGCCCGACTGTGACTGGCACTGTAACTACTAGAAATGCTTACGAGCCCATCACAGGAGTCTGCGAGAACCTCTCAAGGCTCAAGGGAAATTTCAGAACTCAACTGAACCTTCCTAAATGAAGACCTCGATTATACCAAAGATCATAGGATTTGCCTGATGGTCACCTGCAACGCCATCATGCGAATATAATGGCGCCCTACACAGCCTTCGGCTATCCAAGCCCACTGCCATTGGTTCGTATTTCAGACCCAGTTCACCCTCTCCTAGGCCACCCTATCTTAACACACGCACCATCTGTTGTTCTCATGTCGATGACAGGAGACCCTGTACAAATCCCCACATCTTACTTCCAATTGATCATCGACGCCTTGGATGACTATGCCGAACTAACTGGACTAGATCTCTCAAAGAATCCATTCGTCGATAAGATCCAACTCTTGGGCTCTGTCGAAGACATCCTTCGACTACTTCAAGAACGCGAGAACGCCTTTAAAGAATATCGTGATGGAAATAGGAGGCTGATGAGTTGCCTCAGTCCGGTAGTGCGAGTCATTCATGCCGTCTCTGTCACTCTTGGAGAGGCCCTTACCCTGGTAAGCTACACATGCCTCGCTTCTTTCTCGTCCTTCGGTAATTTAACTCCAGCCCTCCAGGTCCCCCTCTCACCAGCAAAAGCTATATTTGCTGGAATCGATGTACTCCTCACTGTATGTTTATTTAAACACAGTCTTCGACAAGATCTCCTGGTGATGTATGTTTTTTCCAGGCAGCCAGTGACGTCAGCTCTAGCTATGATTCTCTTTTTGACCTTTTTGAATGCCTGGAGAATTTCCTCGGACGCCTTGACATCTATGCCAAGATTGAGCCCACCCCGATCATGACAGACATTATTGTCAAAATTATGGTTGAATTACTTTCGGTGCTTGCCCTGGCGACGAAACAGATCAAGCAAGGGCGGATCAGTACGTGCACTCTTACGCATACATGACCAATGGCTAAACATTTTACAGAAAAGTTCGCCAAGAAGCTATTAGGAGAGAGTGAGATCGAAGCTACGCTTCGGCAGCTCAATCGGTTAACCCAAGTTGAGGCTCGAAATACTGTCGCGCAGACCTTGCATGTAGTCCATGGTCTCGTAAATAATATGAGGGTGGTGATGGAAGGTGTGTAATTCTTGATCCTTCGTTGGCAATTTGCTGATGCCCCTGTGTTTAGACGGCAAAGCGTCAACGGACGGCATCCGACAGGCACTGGGTATGTGTGTCCACCCGTAATGTGGATTACGCGTGCTAACGTTGGTATACTAGTTTCCCTTCAACAAGTGGCGAATGATATGAACAAAATGAAACGTTTGTTATCCCAATTCTTCGTAGTCTTCTCATCTAGAACAGTGTAAATTTTTCAGGTAACCAGTTTCAAAAGGAGGTCCGATATTGGCTCTCTCCTCCAGACCCTTCATCGAACCACGACTTCATTTGGAAAGCACACCATAAGGGAACAGCTACCTGGTTCTTCAAGAGCAACATATCAAAAGAATGGAAAGAAACAGGATCACTGCTGTGGATTCATGGGAAACGTAAACATCCTCATCCCTCTACCTATTCCTTATGCTGATCGTTTCCCCAACCAGCTGGCTCGGGGAAAAGCACTCTTCTGTACGTAGCGCCTCACTTTCCGTGCTTTAGTTTGTTCATAGTCCCAACTAGTTCAGCGATCATTGAAGATATCGAGGAAATGCGTGCAGCTGGGTTGGCTATGATGGCCTACTACTATTTTG
Source organism: Russula foetens (assembly GCA_003316565.1). Taxonomy (NCBI): domain Eukaryota; kingdom Fungi; phylum Basidiomycota; class Agaricomycetes; order Russulales; family Russulaceae; genus Russula; species Russula foetens. The sequence continues at coordinate 8,424 of QFFA01000952.1, forward strand.
ATTTTCGAGATATCAAGAAACAAGACCGCAATGGCCTCCTCTCCTCCATCCTTTCTCAATTTTCATCCAAATCCGATTCTTGCTACGAGGTCCTCTCCCAGATGTATTCAAACAACGCAGGCGGTACAGGAAAACCCTCTAGTAGCGCTCTTACAAAGTGTTTGAAGGACATGCTGCTCCTTCCAGCGCAAGGCCAAATCTATATCATCATCGACGCTCTGGACGAATGTCCCAATACCTCAGGTATGCCATCTGCCCGCGAAGAGGTCTTGGAACTCGTTGAAGAACTGGTCGGATGGAACCTTCCGAATGTGTATCTCTGTGTGGCCAGTCGCCCGGAAATTGATATTCGAACGGTTCTCGAGCCTTTGAAGCTTTTACAAATCTCCCTTCATGATGAGCCCGGACAAAAGGAGGATATAATCGAATACATCAGGTTTGTGGTCCGTTCAGACCGCAACATGCGGAGATGGAGAGACGAGGATCAAAAATTGGTTATTGATACACTCTCCCAAAGAGCAAACGGCATGTAAGCTGTGATGACGCCCATGTACTTCATATTGAATACTCACTTTGCCGTAGGTTCCGGTGGGTCGTATGCCAGATCGACAATTTGCGACGGAATTTTCCGGCCAGCATCCGGAGCGCTCTAGCCGACCTACCAGAAGGCCTGGACCAAACGTACAAGCAAGCGCTATTAAGGATTGACAAGGCGAAGCGAAAGTTCGCTCGACGTCTGTTCCAGTGCCTATCAGTGTCAATTCGCCCTCTCTCCGTTGATGAGCTCGCGGAAATCTTTGCGGTTCAATTTGACAGAGGAGGATCCCCCTCATATAATCCAGATTGGCGACCAGCAGACGCAGAAGAAGCCGTGTTAGCTGCATGTTCGAGTCTTATCGCCGTCGTTGACGTCAATGGCCTTCAAATCGTCCAATTTTCCCATTTTTCTGTCAAAGAGTTCTTGATATCAGACTGCCTCGCGAAGGAGGAAGAGCGCCTTGCATTCTACCATGTTCTCCCCGAACCCGCACATACGATCCTTGCGCGCATTTGCCTTGGTGTCTTGCTCCAACTCGATGACAAGATCAACAGAGATACGATCTGTCGCATTCCTCTCGCCCAGTATGCCGCTCGATATTGGATCGATCATGCCCAGTTTTGGGATGTGTCATCACACATTCAGGACTTGATGGAGCGTCTCTTTGATCCGGAGAAACCTCAATTTGCGGTGTGGGTGTGGCTATACGACAAAGATCGTCATTGGGTGGAATCCATGTCCAAGATACACCCGACGCAACCTGAGGCAGGGCCACTGTATTATGCCTCATTTTGCGGTTTTCGTGCCCTCGTGGAGCATCTCGTTTCCCATTCATGTGATGTCAACGCCAGAGGCGGTTCTTACGTGACGCCATTGCATGCCGCCTCAGCTATGGGACATTTAGAAATCGTGCAGCTGTTGCTCGAGAACAACGCCGACCCTAATTCTAGTGGAGATGAGGGCTGGGCTCCGCTTCACACCGCGGTCTATCGTGGACACCTCAACGTCGTGAAGATTTTGTTGGACCACAACATAGATATGCGAACAAAGGGGGGTGAATGTACTCCCTTGGATCCTACCTCGTCCAATCATTGTTCAGAAATCGGCCGCTTGCCTCAACGGAGGGCTGATATTGACATACGCAATGACATGCAACATACACCCTTGCATGTTGCGGCAGGGCACGGGCACCTTGATACTGCACTGTTTCTCCTCAATTCCGGTGCAAATGTAAACACCGCCAGTAAATATGGCCGGACTCCCCTGCATGCGGCAGCGGCAAGTGGATATCGCGACATTGCGCAACTGTTACTTGATTTTGGCGCAAGCATCGATTCTGGTGATATCGATCGATGGACACCCTTGGCCACCGCATGTGCTCGAGGGATGCTTGACGTTTCGCGCCTCCTCATTGATAGAGGTTCAGACGTAGAATTCCAGAGCAAGACGTGTGGAACTCCGTTACACTGGGCGTCACGAGGGGGACACCTTGACGTCGCACAGCTTTTGCTGGAATCTGGCGCTGATGTGAACGCATGTAAAGAAGATCACTGGACTTCCTTGCATCTCGCATCAAATTGTGGGCATCTCGATATGGTAAAATTGCTCATCCAGCACGGAGCATATGTTGACAGCTTGGACGATGAACGAACTACCCCTTTGTCCTTAGCATCATCCAATGGGCACCTCGATATCACACGTTTTTTGATTGGGCATGGCGCGGACCTGTCTTCTAGGAATGACGAGAGTGGCTGGACTCCACTCCACTTCGCATCATACGATGGGCAGCTCAACGTTGTGGAGTTCCTGCTAGAGTCCGGCGTTGATGTAGACATTCGGAACAGAAAAGAAGAGACGCCATTTTTCGTCGCATCACGCAGCGGAATGGTCAACATCCTACGCTTTCTAATCGAGAACAACGCGGATATCAATGCTACGGACGAAGACGGCTGGGATCCGTTGCACATTGCATCACTGCATGGGCGCCTCGATGTCGTCCGACTGTTGGTCGATGCTGGTACCGTCATCGATATCAGGAATGATAGAAAACAGACCCCGCTGGACATGGCGTCGTGCAAAGGACAGGTGGAGGTGTCACGCCTTCTCATAGAGCGAGGGGCTGACATACTTGTGCGGGACAACATGAACTGGACACCACTACACTCTGCGTCACGATTCGGACATGTCGACATGGTACAGCTGTTGCTAGGCCATGGCGTCGACCCGAATGTGCTGGATGACTACATTCACAGCCCGTTACATCTAGCGTCAGCTAGCGGCCACTTCAAAGTTGCCCGGCTACTAGTCCAGCGTCACGCAAGAATCAATATATCCAACAACAGGGAAGAAACTCCTCTTCACCAGGCAGCACAGAACGGCGAAGTCGAGGTCGCCTATCTCCTCATCGACAACGGAGCAAATTTGCTTGCCACTGACAGTAGTGGTGAGACCCCCTTACACTCAGCATCGAAAGGTGGACACCTGGCGATGGTAAAGCTGCTGCTTAGGCGGGGCGCGAGGGTTGACACTCTCAACAAGTCTAATGAGAGTGCTGCAAAACTGGCATGGATGAACAACAAGTTTGAGGTTGCAAGATTTCTAGTCCGCTATGAGATAGACCCAAATGTCCGAAGCAATCCGGAATTAACATATGAGGCCACGCACAACTGTGCGTATCGTGTAGATGACAAGAGCGAGAGAAATTTCTCGTTACACGCGGCGCTGGAAGAGGAGGATCTCGACTCGAATGTCTTCAAGTCGTTGCTGGAGCAGGGTGCAGATATAAATACTCGGAACTTACATTCAAAGACTCCACTCCACCTTGCAGTTTACATTGGAAACCTCGATGCCGTGCGGTTACTCCTCCAAAGGGGTGCAGAGGTGGATCCACGTGATAGGGGTGGGCGGACGCCTCTGCATGAGGCATCGCGCGGCGGTGGCCTCGAAATCATAACGATGCTCATTGACAACGGCGCAAATGTGAATGCAAGGAGGTTTGATTATTGGACTCCACTTCATCTCTCGGCATACAACGGTTACCTCAAGATTGTAGAACTACTACTCGAACGTGGTGCGGATGCATACACGTTGAATATTGATGACCGAACACCATATCAATTATCGCTGCAACAAGGACATAAAAGGGTTGCAGACATACTTAGGCAGCATGGCACACACGAAGTGTGATCATCAAGGTTTGATTAAACACTAGTCCGTTTGTAATACCATGTCCAACTCACATTTCGGTTTTAGTCCTGAGTCTCAATCAAACTGCAGAAATATGACGGTGATGAGGGAGACGTGCAGCTGTAGGGCACTCGAGGGGAGTTGCGGGCGCGCTGCAAGGGGGGCCGGGCGCGCCCGTAACTGAGGATTCGTGGTTTCTAACGTGGCAACGCTCATTTACTTAACTTACAATTTGAATTGATTAGATTATCTTCCCGTGCCCCGAAGAAGTGGGGCCGAAGTTGCCCTGAGCACGGACCCTTGGCCTTGCACACAACAACGCAACGCCCCTTACCCTTTTCCCCCATCCGCTCCGCTCACCAATTCTACTCGTTTCCGTTCTATTTTCTTCAACCGCGCGATCAATGACCATCTCATTTCCTTTCTAATGGAGTCACTTGATAGTGCTCCACCTTGTCATTAACCCTAGGACTATAAATATACCCTCCCTGGTAGGGGCTGCAAATTCTTTTCTGCTTGTGCTCAGAAATTCCTCTGTGCGCCTGTGCCGTGTGATTCCCACCACCTGCATCACTCGTCTCTTAAACTCTTCATCGCCGCGTCGCTCGTGTTCTCACAGCTACGCTCCTTGTTCTCTCGCTTGGTACCTTTATTCACAATCGCCTCAAACGTGTTTCGCACTTTTTTTGCCGTAATTACAAGTATGAAGTGACACCTGTTTTCTCATCTCCAGTATTGAATCACCTCATTGTATGTGACAAACCGGGAGGGGGGGATTATAGGGGTTTGCTGTATATTCGTGTATGTCAGGTTGAGCGCCCGCCTTCATGCGTACTATCCCTACATTGTGTTCAATTCCTGGGTTACTACATGTTACGTGTACGACTTCGGAGGCGATCTGCTTGGTACTGTGAAAGGATCCGCTGTGTCAGAGCGTGTTAACACAGGGCATAGATTGAAGGTGCCGCTTGTGAGTTCGAGGCATATTCGGGATGATAAGGAGGGGGAAGTGGCATCAGCAAAAGTTCCCAAAGTTACAGGGAGGCTGTTCCGTCGAACAATAACTTGAGCGCTCGCTAACTCACAACAAGTCCATGTTACGCAACAATGGCCGCAAGGCTATACTGTTGCACCCCTAGATACGATACGGCTGAGCTAAGCCCCCTACTACCGGTACAGTCACGGTTGTCACAATTAAGTTTGGCACTTTTTAAAGTACCGACGTAATCTTATTTTGAGCCCTCTGCGGGCAATTTTTGCGTGCGAGGGGACAAAACAGCTGTGTATTCAAAGTATCTAGGTTGAAACACTTGTATCTACTGTAATGCTACTGCCATTGTCCACACGACGCCGCTTGTTTTGAAGAAAAAGCCCAGCAAATCGGGGGTCGAGCTGGATGTCAGGATGGCCTGAAAGATGAGATTTGATTAGTGTGGCCAGCTCGTTGACCGTGCCCACCGTCTTGAGACCAAGTGCACCAGCAAGAATGATCAGGTCATCCTTGCGCTTGTATGAGGACATGGGATCTACAAGTGAGGAAATGATAAGTACGCTCAGAAAGAGGCCATCCTCCTTGGCAGATTTGGCCATTCTGAGGCTTGCCTCATCCACAGGATTCATACGTCTTACTGACACATGAGGCATGTCAATGAATTTGGGGGGCACCACTCGTCCAGCACCACTGTGACGGAGCGTAGCACACAAATGGCACGACATGACACATGCATGACCACTCCATGTGTAAGGAGCTGGGGGGTGGTGGTGAGCCTACAATCACACCGCAAGTGCGTTAGAACCTGTTCTATAGCAGGTGAAACACAGACGTAGTGGTAACAAGTAGAGGTAGACTAAAGTACCAGTAACACCGGTCTGACTTTATGGCTATCTAACCCTAACCCTATTTTCATCGGTGTTACACCACGTGACCTCACCAAATTGAAGCACCGACCCAAAACTCAAAATTTCAGCGTGACATTCATCCCCGGACTCAAAAGAAGGGAAACATTCAAAACTCAATCATTTTGCTCAAAAAAAAGATGGGTGGGTTCGTGTCTGTGTCAAACTTTACATGGAAGTAAGACAGAGCATTTATTTTCATTGGTTGTGCGTCCATGTCTCTTTGTATTGGTTCTAGGTGGCTTAGCTCAGCCGTATCGTATCTAGGGGTGCAACAGTACAGCTCATTGAGGGCGCAGCACAAGAAGCAGGTGTCCTACTGCATATATTTCCTGTTTGGGTCTGAGTAGGCCTCACAAATTAAGAATCTGCAGCGCGGGGTGATCAGGTGTGTTGCAAACTACGAGTTGGGGTTTGAGTTCCAGGCACGCGTCGGCCTCAGAACGCGTGGGTTGACATGGGAACTAATGTATATTGAGGATATAGCGCCACTCACCTCCGAGTCAGAACGCGCAGGTAAACACGGGCCCGGGAATTGAGGATACAAAAATGTCAACTGCGACTATGTGGGGGTCCGGAAATTCAGATTCGCTAACGCTAACGAAAGATCAATGCGTGCTGAAACACCGTGACGCCAACAAACAAGTGTAAGCAGTATCTAATCAACCCGCTCGCGCGCGCTATTTGCGACAAGGGTGGTCTCTCAACCCGTTCTTCACCCGTTCCATCCTCAGGAATTCTGGGTTTACTCCCCCTCGAGTGTGCCCTGGAACGTTCGCATCGGCCTTTCTCATCTCGAAGCTGTCAAGCACTGGCATTCGGGTATTCGACTGGCGCTTTTAGATCTTTGTGGGATTTGGTGATTCTCCTCTCCAAACCACCTCTAAAGGACCGAAACCTGAGCCTGGACTCGGATGTATTCGAATCATCATGATGGTTGGACAAGGACACACTGGATACCATGGGACTCACCGGCAAGTACTCTTCTGTAAGCTCGTTGGCTATCACGTTTCGAAACTTTTCGTAGGATTCAATCACACCTTCAAGCATTGAACTCGCTGCGTCCACCAGATGAGAACCAGAGCCGGAACAAAAGGCCTCTCAATCTCGAGCCAATTATATTTGTCGAACTTATGACTAAGTCTCTGCATTTTATCATGAAGCACGGAGACACCGTAAATCAGGTTGTAGGCTCTTGATTTACCCGTGGCTAATCCATGATCCATGATGTGTGATGTCTTGTGGCTTGTTAGTGTCAGTGCGCGTGTCGCCTCACCCTTCACTTCAACATACCTACTCCTAGAATTCAGCATCACATTCAGTTCAGTTTACTTGTGTGCCTTTGCTGCAACGAATTATCACGTGGATACCACTGGCAACTGAAGCTGAGGCCTATATTATCCTTCGACCACCTTCTGTCAAACTCGTTGCACGACGATACATAACAAAATCTGAAATCCGATATACATATCCTATCCGAAAGAGCATCAACACTGAACGTTACCACCAACAACGCCATCTCGACGGGTCGCCATCTCGTGTTCGCTGCCTGTATCATTTGTCGTGCGAGGACTCGTGCGAGAACGGAAATATTTACGGAGTGACATAGCGGCATCGCGAAGGCGTGAGAGGTGCAAAGCTCGCAGCGCACGGGGAATGGGTGAAGGAAGGCCATCCAGCCACACCGCCCATTTATTGCTGGATTCCCAGATAATCCACATGCACCCTACGAAAAAGGCAAACACAACGAGTGATATCGATGAAATAGATATGCGTGACCTGAGGTTGGAGAGACTGAAACAATAGAGAAACAGCGCCACGAAAAACGTCAGCATTCTGTGGGCGGTATCAGCAATCCCGTAAAGGAAAGTAAGGTGAAGATGTTGGAAATGACGTACGACCACATAAGTAATGCCCATGGTAAGCTGAAAACAATGGCCATCAGTTCAAGGCCGATATATCTGTGGGAGTTGTGGGAGAGATATTCCCACTGCCCAGTTGTCAAGTCGACGCAAGTAGAAGTGTAGCTGCGCACTTACTGCCTCTGCTGGGTCTGCATCTTGTTTCGTACGGTTGTGTCGCATTAGAAGCAAGCTAATAACGATGCTTCCAACGCTAGCTTCTAATGAGAGAATGCTGGAAACCTGCGCAAAAGACCCGAGAATGATCACTTGGCGTGTAATTGTCAAAATACCGTTGACAACGTTGTAAGGGACGACGCCAGGGATAGCAAGAAAGCCCACGTTCACTGAAAGCAAAACAGTTGACTACCGCAGGAAGCCAAGTGAGACTCTAGAATATCAGTGACAACTAGACACGAGGTCGTACCCAAAGGATCAGATCGTTCCATTCAGATAATAGCTTGGTCATGAAACCCTTCCATGCCCTTTCGATAATAACTTCATCTGTCCAGAGCTTTTCCATCTCCATGAGATGAACTTCTGGAGCAAAGAAGAGCAACGGCGACAGAAACGAGACAAGAGCAGATCTTTTACGCTTTGGTGTGGCGTACACCGTCTCGTCGGAAAGTAGCCGTGCATGCCTTTGTCCGTGGAAGTATAGGAACCTCCAATGTGCTGAAAGTGTGTGAGAGTCAATCAATAGGAGTATTCCCAAGCTAGGCTTACCAAAGAACGACATGAGGCGAGCTGATTGCAAGAATCTGTGAGTACTGAAGGAGGTGTGTGTATTGCGTACACTCACTGGTCGCCGCGTTGTAATGTTCCACGCCACCTACATCATCCACGCCCATCTGTATTTCTAAGTAATACAGTCAGTAAGCCCTGTATCATATCCTGAACGAGACGTACGTTTAGCCTTATGTACAAGCTCGACCATCTTCTGCATCTTGTCACCATCATATGGTAAAGTCGAAGACCTCGATGTCATTACATCTATGGCCTCGCGGTTGGCCTCTTTCATGCTTGAAGTCCAGATTTAAATTCGTGGGCTTACCAACGCAACCATGTGTCAGGGAACCCAAGAGTTCATCATAGACACGAAGAGGAAGTCGACGACCATCGAAAACGGCCGGAAAGAGAGACCAATGGTTCCTGCCAAAAGAGCATCAATGCGCAGGAAACTAATACAGTAAGGCATAGCTCACGTACCAGTAGAATGCCTCCAGACGATGCTCTATCCATCAAATTAGTGAGAACCGAGAGTAGATTGCATGTGCCTGTGGCGTTGTGACGCACTAAGATGAGCAAGTGACTCGACCCCATCTATTTCAGTAGTTATGGATTTGCTCGCGTCGTATTCTTCGAGCCAGAAGAGGCAACGGGTATCATGACATGCATAATAGTAGGACCATTGTATCATGTCTCCATCAGGCATTATATCGAGTACCAAGTCAAAGTTCCTTGACGGGATGGTCAAATCATCGACGCGCACAGTGTTCTGCAAATAGGAATAGAATTCTTCCATTTCTTCCTTCAATGCTGGGTCGTGCATGTCAGTGTCAGTAAATAAACTCTTCAATGGTCGAATTAGTCACGACTAGAAAATGCAGGTTTTAATGTCACTGACGCACCCTCCTTGGATCATAAAAATACAGAGCGCCATCCGGATGGGTCGCCGGTATCCAGGGAGTACAATCCTGCTGGAACAGGGCCTGGTCAAAACCGTTTGGCATAAAGCTGTGGAAACTCCATTAGATACAAGGATATACCACAAATTACGGCTTACTGAGGGAATTTAGTTGTTAACGGTTCCACGATTTGCAGCCTTCCTTCACGAGATCTGCAAACAGACGTCACGGTAAGGATTGCGTAGCTATGATAGAATTGTGTACTTGCATCGAGACATTCTTTGTGTATCGTGGGACTTGCTCTGAAGTAATTAGCTGAATAAAGCGACCGTCAGGCATGAAGAGGTCTGATGCCGCAAAGGAAAGTGTAGGGGAAGCTGTTTCGAGTCGATCCGCAGGTAAAATGAGAGGGGACGAGTGTGGAGATGTGTCGATATCCAGTGGATCTTTCGTGAATTCTTGTGCGTTGATCGAGGAAGCGTTTGGTACCGACTCTGGTGATGGTGATGGACTCCTGACGCTCACATCAACGCTTGTCGTCCGCTGTCTCCCACGGCGGAAGGCTGCCAGTGGTGGACTCAGCTGTCCTGGCGTATGGGAGGCCGAAGACGGAAGAGCCGTGGAACTTTGGGGACTGATTGTAGGAATAACTCTCCCATCTGCATCGGCAACAGTGTGTGCAACCAGTTGTTGAGGCTGGGCTGTACTCGGGGAGGGTATCGGGGAAGGTGACCTAGACGGTCGCCCACTTGACCATGACAGGGCTGGTCCAGGTCCGAACTGGCGATAAGTTCCTTTGGGAGCTCGCAATAGCCGATCGTTTGTGCCTGACGAACGCAACGATTGATGTGAAGTCGTAATTATTGAGCGTCTATCGCTAGCGCTTTGAAGACTCAGATTCCCGGTGCTATGAAAGGCGGGGCTGCTTCGGGCGAATTGATTTGTTGGAACTAGGCTTGGTGCCCGCGTCGGATCGGCGGAAAGCCTGGCTAGACTCCCGGTCGGGGATGGTGGGGCCGTTGCTGGGTGCCGCGCAGCACGCTCGTGGCTCGGCTGGCCCGCCGAAGCTGGAACCATGCTAGCAGCCACCGCATCTCCACTCCGACAAATTGAATCACTCAACGCCGAAGAAAAGCCTGACTTGCATCCAGGAAATGATGGTTCAGCTGGTTGGGGGCTTCTGCATGTACCCGGTTTGGTGAGCCACAGGCACCGCCATTCGCTTAACTTGCGACCAAGATAGGCGAAGAACGAGGCCCAACGTCTCGGGAGATATTTGATATAATCCTTTGCGGAGCGTAATATGCGTAAAAATGCAAGAATGATACTGAGTGGTGAAGCCATGGTGTGGGAGGGACTGGGCGGACAAGGAGGGGACAATGAGTCACAAGGCTGCCCGACTGGCAACAAAAGATGCGCCCTGTGACCTCCATTAGACGCCATCCCATGCCTTGGGACAGGTCAAATCGTTTTCCTCGACAAGGCAAATCAACTGTTCGTGATGAAAATCGTGGGCCCTCACCCTGATTAGTCTTCATCGCCCTGTGATAACCGCCAGCCAACGTCGATAATCGGTAACCGAAGCTCCCACTGGGCCGGGTTTCTAGACTTTTCGTTCTTGATCATGATAATGATGGTGCAGTATCGAATGATTTTGAAGAGGGTGCACTTGGCTTCGATGTAAGCGGTGTCTATGATGAAGATGAATTACTGCCTGGCAGCTTCGAGGTGCCAGGGGGTGCCAGTTGTTGACGTCATCATGTTGAATTAAGCGAGCCTTGAGCCAACCCTCTGTTTACGAAACAGGTGAGTTTTCTAGTCCTGCATTCACATTCCACTCGATCAGATCTATTAGGTCAATTAGATCCATTCATGGATAGACAAGTCGCTGACTCGTAAGTGAGTGGTTCGGTAATGAAGAGAACATGCTCACTGTGGATGGTTCTAGGTCGTTAGAGCTAACCTTAATGTGCTGGCGGGACAGGTGTCTGTGCCAACGTGCTCAATTTTGGGGTTATTTTTATCCGGCCTTCGATGCCATCAACGATCCGAGAACATCAACATAACAGCTATCAATCGGTCTTCGACTGTTCGATAAACGACGACAAGAACCGAACAGCAAATTTCCTGGAACCAATTGGACTGACTCGGATCGTTGTGTGAACAGGATATAACTGGATCCCATTTCACATCATTGTATAGTTGGTGCTGCGGGATCCCTACCCCCAATCATTCCCCCCACATCTTCCATAAGTCGGCGTCAGCGGGGCGGTCTCTCCGTTCTGCCGTATGGGCTTCCGTTCGGCGTTCCGGAAGTTTGCTCCTCAGACTGGCTCACCGCCTCGCCGGAAACTGAAAGATTCGTGGCAGGGCGAGTTTGCTTGCCAGGATTACCAGGAGCTGTCCTAGACTCCACGCTGGTATCATGTTGAATGTTTGGACCAGCCGTGGCGGCGGCGGCGGGACGACGGCCCAGCGATCAACTGCTCAGCGCTCATGACGAAAAATCGCGGGCAACGCAATCCTGGCTCTGAATTGCCTTCACCATTGACGCCATGATTAGATGCCATGACACACTAACGTCCATCAGCGAATGCCAGCGAGACTTCTAGTAGCCAAACCGGATAGGCCAACTGCAGACCCGAGGAGATGGAGAACTTTGAGTCCATTCTGTCGAGACTGGACACAATAAAATTCTTGTTATAGTGGCACGGTGTTTCTTTTTTATTCGGCCCTAACTCTGGGATTCTCAGGGTCGATGTCAACTCACTGTAGCCAGCTTGTTATCCTCGATCATAGATTATCAAACATTCTTTGAATCACATCACATCACGTTGTAAGCCCGTAGCACAGTGATACATGACATGATCCGACACACATGTCATAGTAGCGCACAACAAACTCCTACCAACACACGAAACCTTAAGGCCTTAAGCTTTAAGCCTCATCACCGACAACACCATCTCGACGGTCAGCTAACTCGTGTTCGCTGCCGATATGGTTTGTACGGAATGGCATAGCAGCATGACGAAGGCGAGAGAGATGCAAAGCTCGCAGCGCACGAGCGATGGGTGAAGGAAGGCCATCCTGCCACACCACCCATTTCTCGCTGGATTCCCAAATGGTCCAGACGCACGCCCAGAAAAAAATAAACAACACACCGGAAACCGACACAATAGCTATGCGTGACTCGTGCTTGGGAATACTCCAGCAATAGCAAAATAGCGCTGTATAGAACATCAACATCCTGTCGAGGGTGTCAGTATTCCATAAAAGAAACGAAGGAATGTAGGAAAAGACATACGACCACATAAGTAATGCCCACGGTAAGCTGAAAACTATGGCCAGCAGTTCGAGACCGAAATATCTTCGAGAGATCTGGAAGGGATAATGCCACTGTCCAATTGTCACGTCGACATACATGGAAGATGCAGCTGTCCACTTACTGTATCGTTCGGTCCCACTTCTTGTTTTATGCGATTGTGACGCATTAACAGCAAGCCAATGATGGTGCTCCCTATGCTAGCTCCCAACGAGATGATGATGAAAGCCTCTGAAAGAGACTCAAGGATGGTCATTTGAGGTGTAATCGTCAAAATGCCATTCTGGAGGTTGTATGGGACGACGCCAGGGATGGCAAGAAAGCCCACGTCCACTGTGAGCATCACGGTTGCCTGAGATAGGATGCCAAGTGAGACGTGAGAACTCTACTCACAACTAGACGTGAAAACGTACCCAGAGTATTATGTCGTTCCATTCAGATAAAAGCTTGGTCATGAAACTCTTCCAAACCCTCTTAGCAATGATTTTACCATTCCATAGCCTTTCCATTTCCATGAGATAAATTTCTGGAGCGAAGAAAAGCCACGGCGACAGGAACAAGACAAGAGCAGATCTTTTGAGTCTTGTTGGGCGGCACTGTCCGAGGAAGTTTGCGAACCTCGAATATGCTGAAAATGTGTCCGAGTTTAATCACTGGAACAACTTCCAAGGTTGGGCTTACCAAAAGACGACAGGGCACTAGCTGATTACGAAAAATCCCGTAAGTAATCAAACGACTGGTGTGTAGCTTGCACATACCGGTTGCCGCGGTGTAATACTCCATGCCACCAGCATCGCTCACACTTCCTACGCCACACCATGCCTCTAAGTAGAGAAGTCAGTGAGCCTTGTTGTGCGATCACGCACCTTTGGCCTTTTCTACAAGTTTCATCATCTTCTGCATTTGATTATCATCGTATGGTAGAGTCGGTGAGCTCGAAGTCACCACATCTAAAGTGTCCATACTGGTCTATTCCATGGTCAAATTCTGGCTTCAAACCCATGAGCTCACCTATGCAACCATGCGCCAATATCTCCATGAGTTCATCATAAACACTGAGAGGAAGACTGCGACCCCCCAAAAAGACCGGAAAGAGAGACCAGTGATTCCTATCAAGACGGCATCAACGCACAGGGAACTAATCCAGTAAGAGATAACCTACGTACCAATAAAGACCCTCCAAACGATGCCCTGTCCACTGAATTAGTGAAAATAGGGCGCAAATAGTAAATGGCTGTGACGCACTGAGATGGGCAGGGGATTCGACTCCATCTAATTCAGAAGTAATGTATGTTATGTCATATTTATCGAGCCAAAACAAGCATCGGGTGTCATGGCATGCGTAGTAGTAAGACCATTGCATCTCGTTGTATTCATTCAGTGTAAGATCCAGCACCATGTCATAGTTATTTGATGGGATGGTCAAAATCTCGACGCGCTCGATTTCCTTCAGGTAGGAATAGAAATCTTCCATTTCTTCCCTTGATAGAGGGTCGTGCATGTCCGTGTCAGTAAACAACCTCTTCAATGGCCGAATTAGTCGCGACTGGGTTTCGATATGAGTGACACACCCTCTCTGGATCATAAAAATACCGAGCGCCATCCGGATGCGTGGCCGGTATCCAGGGGCTACAATTTTGCATGAACGGATCCGGAGAGCTGTGAGGATCTCCATTAGACATGAGGCCATATCGTAAACTTGAATTACGGCTCACTGCGAGAATGTAGTTGTTAAGGGTTCTACAAACTGCAATTTTTCCTCACGAGATCTGCTGGTATATGTAAGGGCTTTGTAACTATGATGCGATGATTCACTTGCATCGGAATATTCTTCGAGTATCGTGGGATTTGATCTGAATCCATCAGCCGAAGAAAGCGACCTTCGGGTAAGGCAAAGACTGATGAAGCCGTATGAGAATTCCGAGAAGCTGTCTCGACTCGCTTTGAGGGCGCAATGTGAGGAAATGACCGGCCTATTGACCGTGATGCGACCGGACCAGGCCCGAACTGGCGAAAAGTTGTTCTGGGATCTCGCGATGACCGATCGTTTTCAAGTTGGACTGGGGCACGCAAGGGTGTGTGCGAAATCGAGATCATCATCGAAAGCCTGTCACTGGCACGACTTTGAACGCTCAGATTCCCAGAGCTGTGATTGGCGTGACTGCATCCAAATGTTTGGTTGGTCGTACTGGGACCTGGGGCCCAAGGTGGATCGACGGGAAGTGGGGCTGGAGTCGGGGTTGATGGGGAAGTGTCCGACTGCGGATCAGCACGGTCGCGGCCCAGGGGTTGGTTCGCCGATGTTGGAACAGTGCTGGCAGCAACCGCATATGCACCGATTCCACCTGAGCACACTGAACCACCCGACACCGAAGAAGAGACTGTTCTGTCGCTAGGAAACGACGGCTCAGCCGATTTGGGGTTTCTGACCGCTCCCGGCGGTTTTCTGGGCCACAGGAACCGCCATTCGCCCATCTTGCGAACAAGATAGGCTAAGAGCGAGGTCCAATGACAAGGGAATCGTTTGATGTGATCCTTCGCGAGGCGTAATCTGCGTAAAAACTTGAGAAGGATTCTGAGTAGTGAAGCCATGCTAGTATGAGCAGACAAGGATCACTGAGCAATTGCAGTGACGGCTACGATTGAATGCGCCCTAGATGACTGCCGCCAGACCTAAGCGCTATCTCAGGCCTCATGCATGCCTTGAACAGACCAAGTCGTCTTCCTCGACAAGGCTAGAAATCAACTGCTTATGCGAATGTTGCAAACCTGGCATGGCATGCAGACTCGGAGCGGCGGATCGATTTGATATACCCATTTGCGTGTTTCAGTTTCAGCACACTTTAGTCGTTTCGTTCCCTTCAGAATTTTATATTACGGACATAGTAGCCATCCGTTATATAGTAGGTAGTGTAGCGTCCACATGTGTTGAGTTCGGAGATGGTCTGAGGAGTGAAGCAGCAATCCCACTGGAATCGGAGAACGCGCGAAGAAGGGATGGAAAAATGAGCTCTAAATCTCTAATTGCCCTCCTCGTTTGGGCGAGGCCTGGAAAGACGGGTTATGTACACAAAATAAGGTAGGAAAGACAAGTATTCTACATTTTAGACGAGCAGTGGGGCGATGCGGTGACGTTGACGAAAAAGGGCTAAGGGGAAATGTGGAAACTTGTGGAATGGAGAGCGGGAAGTCTAAGATGAAAAAAAAAGGAAAGGAACATACGAAAGAGGGTTTGAGCAGTCCTATGTACAGAAAGAGCTTGCTTTTCCCAACAACAGAGATATGTCCAGACCGGGACTCAGCGGCGGCAAGCGAGGGGCCATATACGACGTCCGCACGAGGAGTGGTGGGCTTTTCGAGGTGGCGCGCATTTGTGGCGTCCGCCGACGAGGCTTGGACGAATGCATGTCTTCAGCCGGAGATTGAGCTCGGCTGTGAGGGGTGAAGCGGTGAAGGGCAATGGCAAACTCGGGGCATGCATCGCATCACGTGTCAATCCATATTACATTACGACGCGCCAGCTTGTTATGTCACCGTCTCCGAGTCGATCATACTGTAGTTTATCGTCGTAGCACGTAGCACAATGATACATAACACAACCCGATAGATACACACAACATAGTAGCGTACAACAAACTCCAACCAAGACACAAACCTTAAGCCTCACCTGCGACCGCACGATCTAGACGGTTACTCGTAGGTAACTCGTGTTCGCTCCCGACATCGTTTGTAGGGTAAGAAAGGAAACGTTTACGGAATAACATAGCTGCATCACGAAAGCGTGAGAGATGCAAAGCTCGCAGCGCACGGGCGATGGGTGCAGGAAGGCCATCCCGCCACACCGCCGGTTTGTCGCTGGATTCCCAAATGGTCCAGACGCACGCCCATAAAAAGGCGAACAACACCCCCGTTACCATCGCAATAGCTATGCGGGACCCAAACTTAGGTATACTCCAGCAATAGC
>QFFA01000953.1:0-32559 GCA_003316565.1 Russula foetens
CTGTACCCGACTGGGCTTTCAGAGTCCCCGGGTCTAGGTGGCTTACAAGTAGGTCTTGAGACCCATTGGGTGTTGAGTTTCTCTGATCGTTTCCATTTCGCCTGGTAGCTTGCGCTGCACCCTTCTGGTGCATCCTCGCCCTCCAGCGATGCCTCGGCCCTGAGCTTTGGGGACCCTCCTTCATGGACCAACCTCATGAACAATTCGCTGAACCCCGCCTTCCTCATGAACCTCGGCGGAGTGGAAGAGGCAACATCCGACGTTTCATTTTTTTCTGCTGCATCGAGCGACGGAGGGGTATCTCCCGTCCTATCTGCCAGCTCGGGATGTACGACCTCGCAAGAGCCCCCTTTACCCACCTCAGGGACAGCAACAGGCACGTCCTCGTTCCGCCGACACTCGGTTGGGGAAGCGAGCGCGCCGGGCCCATTGGGCTATGCCGCCTCCCGGACGGTCAAGCGCGCGTCGAGCGAGGACGGCGACTACGTCCCGAAGATCAACATCAACGGGGAATCCCTCAACGACAACGTGCTTGTCAATCAACAATTCGTCTCAGACGTCCGCCCGCCCAAGCGCCTGCGCCCCGTCGCAACGCCGACCTCGGCCCCCGCCCTTCTCACCCCCCTCCCCACCTTCGAGTACGCGTCGCAAGAAACCGTCACCGACGATGCATCCGTCAGCGAGGACAACAAGTCGGACAGGACATCGTCACCCGCACCGGGGCCCAGCACCCCCCTCCGTCCCGCGACTCCCGCCACGCAATCTGCCGCCCCCTCATCCAGATCTGGATCTACACATCGCCGCGCGCGCCGACGCACAGCCCCGGCACGCACCAAGCGTACGCAATGCGAGTACTGCCCCAAGACCTTTTCGCGCGTGCAGGACGCCCAGCGCCACATCGCGACGTCCTGCACGGCAAACCCGGAGAAGATGGGCGTGCAGTGTCCCGAGTGCGGCTCCGTGCTGTCGAGGCTCGACGCCGCGCAGCGGCATTGGCGCGGGCACGAGAACCCGAGTTGCGAGGCCCCAGAGTGGGCCCTCTCCGTGTGAGGTCGACCCTCTCCCTCCGGGGCCCCTTCCTTCCCCTTCCCTCCAATTTCGGGGACGGATCGTCTTGGAAGAGGGGGTTCTCCGGTGCTGGTCACTTTTGGGACGTCCTTTCCCGCCACATTACGCCCTATCACCTCCACCTCCCGGGAATTTTTTTTTTGCGTTATTGTTGATACGACTCTGAAACGACTGATGCTTTGCTCTATACCATTTTTTCTTTCACCGCTTTCGCACGAATATCCTGTTACCCTTTCCACACGCTGTCTATTTTTTCTAATGTTTTTTGTGTTTGCTGTGATACGTCCTCCATTGTTATCCCGCTGTGCTCCATCTTGCTAAGGTTGTGTAGAACGTATGGATCATCCGCAATTCTGTTTTTTTAACGCATATTCTGTTTCTATATTTTTCCCTCCATCTCCCAAGTAAATACTGTAATAAACAACACGTAGTTATCATCATATGAAGTACTCACTCAGCGGCCTGCCACGTACCACATGCAGCCCTCGACACGTGGTGTATATCACCCCCTCACTGGCACCCCTTCAGGTTCTTACCCTTCCCATCCCCTTCTGCAAGAAGGCGTCTCCCATCTCCCACAACTTCAAGTTCCCCACCCCGATGGGGCGGCTATCTACTGTATACAGGACTAAAACGTCAGGCTCGATTCATCGCTCATGTATTTCCCCCCTTTGGTCCGCGTTGTTTTTTTTTCTTTATCCGCTCTCGCTCATACATGATACATCCGCCCCTCTGGATCCGTTTGACCTGAATCTGCCGCGCATCTGACCGTTCCAGATTATTTTTTATATACCGTGTCGTGAACGAAATCAACAAGGGCTCCATTCAAGTTAATTCTCACCATGTGCACCGCCCCTTGCTCCGCCACCACGTGTCGCGGAGTCTGTAAATTTGGTTGTCCTCTACTGGAGTCTTAGGCCTGTAAACAATGGTCGATCTCATGAATTCGAATTGTCTCTGTCGAGTGCGCAATTTGCAATGTGACTTAAAGTTATGTATGAGTGAGTGCTACAGCAAGTACTACAAACCTTCGGTTATGGCACCTGCGAAAGCATCGTAACGACGATCTCGCGGCGTTTCGAGGTTGTTATGTATGTAGCTCTCGCGGGGAGACGATTCGGTTCGCTCGGTTTGGTTTTTATCTGGTCCGCGAAAACGTGCACCGCGCCAATTCCTTTATCTGCAACAATTAATGCAACAACGATTTGACAATGTGCGACCGCCGCGCTGCAAATCGCAAATAGATTCGCGGTCCGCGTCCCCAGCCCTTTCTCTCGCTCGCTTAAAATCGGTTGGGTCGGTTTTACGGCATTCGTTGTTGATCGAACGTTGATCATTGAATCTCCGGTTCCCGGACGAAACGTGACCCAAGGATCACCAAGGGACAAGGAGAGAAGAAATGACATTGAGGGCAAGAAATTGAAAACAAAATCACGTAAGTCAGCGCGCGGCTGAACGCGCGCCTGCATCACGACACTTGTATGATAGATAGTAGATAGACGCATGATCGAATCGGAGCTTTGATACATAAATATCTCCAGTTTGAGCACGTTAGCCACTACCACCCGCGGCTCAGGTACAAGTACAACCGTCAAGGGGTCTCGTCCAGTCGCCAAGAGCGGAAGGGAAAAAGCAGCGTGAGAGTGAGGGTGGTGTTGGTGATTTCGGAACCTGAATGGACGTCGCTTGCCAGATCGCGCCGTTTCGATGGTTGTCACCAATGGTGATTCCTCTTCGCCCCGGATCAAATCAACTTTGCCCGCCGGTCGGAGAGGGTGTCTTTGGGCGATATCGCACGACCCAGGGATGACGGCGGACTTCCGAGAGCGGTAAACGCTTTTCGGGATCATATTGTAAGAGCTGCAGCAAGGCAAAGGTTCAGTTCAATTGTTCTCTCGTAAGTTCGAATTAAAGAATGGTGTAGAAAAAGGGAAAGCCGCAAACAAAAAAATGCATAAGGGAGGCTAGACCGGGGACGCACATTAACGATCAGGTCTCGTGCTTCCGCAGAAACCTTCGACGGAATTCGAAGGTCGACCTTGGCTATTCGCTTGTATGTTGCTGCGTATCAGATCAAAGGACCCCCGTCAGCACTAGAGCGCCCGTGACATAAGCGATAAACCGGACAAGGACCCACCGTTGTATCCGGACATCTCCTCAAATGGAGGCGAGCCGACGATGAACTCGTACGTGAGCACGCCGAGTGCCCAATAGTCGACCTTCTCGTTGTGCTCGCGACCCTCGACCATCTCGGGCGGGAGGTAGTCGAGCGTGCCGCAGAGCGTGGTGCGCCGGTTACTGGGCGCATGTACACTCCAGCCAAAATCGCCAATCTTGAGCTCGCCGTTGATGCCTAGGAGAAGATTCTCGGGCTTGATATCTCGATGAATGACGTGCTTGGAGTGGAGGTAGGAAAGTGCATCGGCCATTTGGTCGATGTAGACGGCGCTGCGTCGCTCCGAGAAGGAACCGTACTTTGTGAGTTGCTTGTAGAGCTCCCCCTTGCCGGCAAATTCGAGCATGAGAAAGATGCGCTTTTCGTCGTGGAAATAACCGTACAGGCGGAGGACGTTCGGGTGTCGGAGGTTTTGCTGGATTTCGATTTCACGACGGATCTGCTTCTCCACTCGGGACTGGACGATCTCAGACTTGTAGAGACATTTGAGAGCGAGGATATATTTCGGCTCGATCTTGGTGCGAACCATGTAGACGCGGCCAAATTTGCCTTTGCCCAAAGGTCGGCCAATGTCAAAGTCGGTAAGATGCCATTCCCGTGTGGGACGAGTCCTAGGAGGACGGGGTAAGTATCAAGTCGAAGACAGCGAAGACAAACTAACCTTGAGACGCTAGAGTCAAGAGCGAGCTCTTGGGCTGCCTCTCCCTCAACTGCCTCACCGCGTTTTTCATTCTCAATCTCGAAGCCGCCATCGTACTTGCCAATATCTAATTCACGGTCAGAGGTAGACTTTGATTTCGGTGCAGGAGGCTTTTGAGAGGCGGGTGCAAGTTGCTTTGCCGTAGATTGGGAGGAGTTAGTAGGCCTTGGAGGACCTGTTCTTAGGGAAGACTTTGGTTTTTGGTCTAGAAAGGGATGGGGGGGATTGAATTTGGTGAGTAGTTTAGAGACGTTTGTTTGACCGCTAGTCACGGCCTTCTGGGGAGGCGGGCGTGTTGATTTTGTGGCGCCATTCTGTTTAGCTGAGATTTCGAGAGCAGCGATTTGTCGAGTGACTGAACCGACTGAAGCCATATTGCAAGCAAGGGGAAGGGAAAGGAAAGCAGCACGCACGCACGCACGCAATCAGTGGGTCACGACCCCAAAGTTGAACTGTCACGTGATCGCGCGACATGTACACGCCGCTCCGCTCCAACACTGACGCTGGCGATACTCTCCACTCGACAATCACGTATTCCAATTGTCACAATAAATGTTTTCTGTTTACGAATTCCAAACTGGTCCCTCTGCCTATTTAAAGGCGACCTTTCGACCACCTCTGAATCTCACCAGTCCAGTGCGTCCTCTTCGCTCTGCGTCACCCCTTCCATTCGTTTGTATTTCTCAGCATACACTATGTCTATCCACGCTCGTTTTCTTCTTTTGCTCGCCTTCCTCCAACTTGGAACCTTCGTTGCTGCCGCTCCTGTTGATGCTGTGAATGCTCCCAGTCTTCTCAAGAGAGATTCCAGCGACGACACCGTCCTCGAGAGCAGTACCCCCTTGGGTCTCTCAAACAGATATCACCGCCACCAGAACCGCAAGGATCACACGCGCCATAAGCATTCTCGTCCTCCTTCCTCTATTTCTACCCCAGACCCTGCGATCGGCGTCGCTAGTGTCCACCGGAAGCGCTCTCCTGATGGTTCTCCATCTCCACCTCCACCTCCACCTCCACCTCCACCTCCGCCTCCGCCTCCACCTTCAGGTATCACTCCTCCCGCCGCATCCACTCCACCTCACGGCATGGATGGTCCTCCCGGTCCTCAAAGTGGACCCGCGGTTGCCTGGCCGGGACCTCCAGGCCCCCCCGGGCCTCCTGGTCCCCCTGGCTTTCCCGGCCCTCCTGGTCCCCCGGGCCATGATGGGAGGCCGGGCATGCCTGGTCGGCGTCCTAGCTATCCTTATCCCTATCCCTACGACTATCCCTCCGATTTCGAGCATGAGTATCCTTACCGTGAGCACGAGTTCCCAGATGAAGAGCGGCATGGGTATCCCCATCATGAGGAACACATGGATCTTCATCGTGATCACGAGTATCCAGATGATTTTTACCCTCCTCCGCATCATCCCCCTCCCCATGAATACCCTCGCCCCATTTACGACGACGATTATGAGCATCCCCACCCACATTACCGTTCGCCTCATGATGAGTATCCTCCCCCTCCTCATGATCGGTATCCCCGGCCCCCTCATGACGAATACCACCCTCGTGAGCATTTTCGCCCCCCGTATGATGATTATCGCCCCGAGCACCACGACGGCCATCCTCGTCCTCATCATGACGATGAGCATGAGGGGCATCGCCAGGACCGCCATCCGCATGAAGACCGTATTCCTGGCGAGGAGGATGACCATAAGCAAGGAAACAAAGTCGAGCTTCCAGATACATCGTCGGTTGACGTCGCATCGGTACAGTTCCCTCGTCGTGGGGAGTTCGCCCTACCTTCTGCGCCAACGGTGAAAGCCGTGCAGTTGAGTGGACGTCACAATGGCCCTCACGGATCTGAGCGTAACATGGACGCCTCACAGATCAGCGCTCGCACGGATGTGCCTCTACCGAAGCAAGAGATGCGTGTCGCTAAACTCAGCACTCGCGAAGGTGGTTCACGATTCACCGGCCGTGAGGATCCGGAGATGGGTCAGCCTGACGTTACGAATGTTGCTGCACTTAGGAGAGATGGTAGCACGTTTCCTCCTTTGGGAGATATGAACAACCCTACGGTACCGAACAGTCCTAAAGTACCGAAGGTGATATGACGTTGTACATGAGCAGTGATGTGAGCATGGTATCATGACTGGGATACTCTTATCTACTACATTACTATACTATCAAAGATAGGTTTCCGCATTTACATGGAGTCCTTATTATGTTAGTGGCGAAGGTGAGCTTTCGTGCTGAGAGCGTAACAATCAGTGCGTGCGGAAGTGCGGAAGGGAGATAGATTCCTGAAGCTGTCATGGCCCAACACCTTGTCACTATATCCATCCTGACCGGCCTGACCCTTTGTTCCCCGCCCCTCGAGCATCGAGCTGTAACTTCTCCGCCCTACCCTGCACTGCTACGCTGACCCACCTTTGTCGGAGGTGCCTCGTGTCTGACAAAGCCACTACTACCACCACTTCCTCGGTACCCCGCTCTGATCCCCATGGCGCGATGAGCCGCGCACCGCCTCGCGTCCTTGGTTCGGTTCAACTATTCTAGGTTCTTGCCCCTCCCAGGTTCACGTGCAGCGTTTTCTCTCAATCATTTATGCATGTAACCCAGGTCCCTCTCTAGTTGCGTCTGACTTGTATCTCGCTTCGCTTGACAGTTAGGGACCCACAATTCTCTTGACGTGAGCAAACTATCAATGGTCCCAATAGCTACTTCAGTTAGCGGTCTCAGGGCGGTCTCATATATCTTTATTTGATCGTGGGTACTATCCCGGGAAGCTTTCAACTCCCACTGGGAGAAAGAGAGAAACTCGGGGCCTTCTCGCACTCTTCCGCATTCACCCAGAGCAAGAGTTCGCTGATTCGGCCCATAGCGTGTGCAACCCTCCGTCGCCTGCCGAGTCCCTTGCAATGGGAACCGCCACCAGTGTAAAGATGAAAGCGGCGACGCCGCAGAAACAGCTGTCCGATGCGACAGCCGCGGAAAGAGCGCCCGGGATTCGCCGTCGACGATGTGTGCGGGTTGTGCTTGAGGTAGATCCAACTGGATGGAGGAGCGGGATGGGGGAATCTTCAAGTCAGCGTGGCTTGGGGTGAGAGGGATTTTTTTGTTGGTTCGAATGAAGAAGCCTAAGAGGAGAGCGCGATGCACAGGGAGGTGACTTGCGGGTATTTCTGTGTGAGCCACGCGTATGCAATGCATGCTAGTGGGAGGAGTAAAAGCAGGAACGGGTTCACGTCAACAAGCAAGAGTGTGGCCTCTGCCTGCATGTCATTCCCCCGTGGCTGCGCCGCTAGAAGACGGAGACCCTGCCAGTTGGCCCATCTCCTAAAACCTGCCTTTTCTTTCGACTCGATGGTGTCTACCGCAGTAAGCGTGGCGAGTGGCGACGGGCACGGATATCATGATGGACTCGGCGCCAGCTTCGAACCTCGGAAAGACGATGGCTCTACCGCGATGCGCGAAGGCACGCCGATATGTCAGGCTGCGCTCGCAACGGAACGTGTCGCGGAAGAAGAAGGTGAAGAGGACGATGGCTAGCAGCGCGTGAGGATGCGTCCACGGCCCGGGCCGTAACAACCACACGCCTGCAGGAAACTTGGGCGTCTTCGAACCGACACATGCATACAGCTCAACTATGACTCCTTTTGCCCGCAGTTCACTGCAGTCTCAATCGCTTCGCTCAATTACCTGTTATTTTATGCCTCGCGATCTAGAGGCTAGAGGTCTGCGAGGCCAATTCCCCGTTTAGTTGCCGTCCTGTACTATTCAGAAGATAGTTCGAAAGTGCAAAACATCGAATCGATTCCAGAAGCTAGCAACTACTCACTCCCATTCACAGAAGTAGATACAAATGGTGGCCGACGAGAAGAAAAAGAGCATCTATCAAAGATGATGGCTAAGGACAAATTCCGTAAATTCACGAATAGAATATTGGCTGGGTGATAGCAAAAATTGCTGTTTTACGGCAGTATGAGTGTCAGAAGACACATATCGGGAGCACGCATTATCCAATGCCTCATAAAGAGTTGGAGCGGATGGAGAAGCACACAAAAGGGAGGCACACTCCAAAATAAGAACAGCCACTATTTTCGGGTGTTAAAAAATGTTAGACGCAGATAGAGGAACTGTACCAATCATGGTGTGATGTGCATCATCGCTGGATACACTGATAGGTGGCTGCTAGTGTATTAGTACTCCACCATAGAACTGAACTGTAAAATAACTGCATTACTTCGGCAATAAATGACTTCAGTTTGGACAATATCGTCTACATTGCAGAGAATCAAAGATGTCAGAATTCCCGGACCAAGGAAATGTAAGGGAAGGACTAACTTCCTATTGAACATAGAGTTAAGGGAGCAAATTGCTATGCCAAAAGCAAGTAGCAAATGGGTGCTCACCAACTAGAGAGTGCGGAAGGAGAGTCAAGTCAGGACATAATGAAGACGAGTCAGCGAGGGCAACTCACACTCTGGAGAGCCCAAATGGAGAAACAAAGTCAGGACATGAAAAGTATGGGAGCCAGCAAAAGGGCACTCACGTCCTAGAGAATCCAGACGGAGAGGCAAGTCAGAACACCGAAGGATGCAAGCCAGGGAACATTACTTACATCCTAGAGAGCCCAGATGGACAAACAGGTCAGTGCACAGAAATAATGTGGGCCACCGAGAAACACTTACATCCTGGAGAGGCCAGACAGAGAGAAAATTCAGGACGCAGAAAGAATGCGAGCCAACAGGGGTTACTCACGCTCTGGAGAGCCCAGATGGAGAGAGAGACAAGTCAGGCTCGGAAAGACTTAACCAGCGAAAAGCACTCACCATCTGCAGGGCCCAGACACAGGGACAAGTCAGGATGCGGAAGGAATGCAAGCTAGTGAGGGGTACTCACGTCCTGGAGAACCCAGACAGAGAGACAAGTCAGAGCATGGAAATAATGCAAGCCATCCAGGGCACTCACTTCCTGGAGAGCCCAGACAGAGAGACATGTCAGGACACCGAACAAATGAGAGCCAATGAGGGACACTCACGAACTTGAGAGCCCAGACAGAGAGACAAGTCAGACACAGAAAGGATGAGAAACAACCAGGGGTACTCACGTACTGCAGAGCCCAGACGGAGAGACAAGTCAGGACACAAAGGGCACAAAGGATGCAAGTCAGTGAGGGGAACTTACATCCTGGAGAACCAAGACAGAGAGACAAGTCAGGGAATGTAGAATGAGAGCCAGTGAGAGACACTCACCAACTGGAGAACATAGATAGAGAGACAAGTCAGGATATGGGAAGAACGCGAGCCAGTGAGGGGCACTCACATCCTAGCAAGCCCAGATGGAGAGGCAATTCAGGACACAGGAAGAATCGAGCCATTGGAGGGCACTCACGAACTGCAGAGCCCAGGCAGAGAGATAAATAAGGACATGGAAGGAATGTGAGACAGCGAGGGGTACTCACGTCCTGGAGAGCCCAGACAGAGACAAGTCAGGACACAGAAAGAATGTGAGCCAGCAAGGGGTGCTCACATACTGGAGCCCAGACAGAGAGACAAGTCAGAACACGGAATGCGAAGAAGCGAGAGACACTCACTTCCTGGAGAGTCCAGACAGAGAAACGAGTCATGACATGGAAAGAATGAGGCAGGAAGGACGCTCACATCCTGGAGAGCCCAGACAGAGACACCACTTAGGACACAGAAAGAATGCAAGCTAGCGAGGGGCACTCACGAACTGGAGAGTACAGACAGAGATACAAGTAAGGACACAGAAAGAACGTGAGTCAGCAAGGGGCACTCACGCTCTGGAAAGCCCAGACGGAAACACAAGTCAGGACATGGAAAGGATGCAAGCTGGTGAAGGACACTCACATTCTGGAGAGCCCGGATGGAGAGACAAATCAGGAGAAGAATGCGAGCCAGCGACAGGCACTCACCAACTGGAGTGTCATGGAGAGAGACGTCAGGACACGGAAAGGATGCGAGCTAGTGATGAGCACTCACTGCCTGGAGAACCCAGACAAAGGGTCAAGTCAAGACACAGATATTGTGCAAGCCAGTGAGGGGCACTCACTTCCTGCAGAGCCCAGATGGAAAAACAATTCAGGGCACAGAAAAACTGTGAGACAGAGAGGGACACCCACCAACTGGAGAGCCCAGGTGGAGAGAAAAGTCAGGACACGGAGAGGAGGCAAATCAACAAGGGGCACTTACATCCTGGATAGCCCAGATAAAGGGACAAATCAGGACATGGAAAGAATGGGAGCCAGCAAGGGTCACTCACCAACTAGAGATCCCAGGCAAAGGGACAAATCAGGACACGGAAATAATGTGAGCAAGCGAGGGGTACTCACTTCCTAGAGATCACAGAGGGACAAGTCAGGACATGGTAGGGATGCGAGGCAGCGAGGGGCACTTACTCTCTGGACAGCCTATATGGAGGGACAGATCAGAACATGGAAAGAATGTGAGCCAGCGAGTGGCACTCACTTCCTGGAGAGCCCAGATGGGGGGACGACTCAGGACACAAAAAGAAGGTGGGACAGCAAGGGTCACTCACCAACTGGAGAGCCCAGGCGGAGGGACAAGTCAGGACACCGAATGCAAGCGAGGGATCGATGGGAGCGCAAGGGAAGAAATTAACACATAGAAGATTCTTTCAGTAGCAGCAATTCAAGCCAGGGTATTAAAGCTCACCCAGAGCGACGGAAAGGACATTATGCACATCTTTGTTACTACTTCTGTACTCACAATCCCTTGTTTAAACTTCACATGGGTCCTATAGCGGCGATAAACTCTTCTCATTCTCGTTCCGTTATACAAACGAACATACCGTCCAATGACTTGCTTTATGCTGAGCTCCAAATTGCCCCTCTGCACTGCCGCAAGCATGAGGGTAACCACGTTGGGACTGAGTTCGTTGGCGGTCGTTTCAATGAGATCTGCACATTTTCCGTCCTTGTTAATTCCTGGAGTAAAGAAATTAACATGTAATATGGTACGCGTTGGGCGATCAGAACAGTCCTCACTCTCCAAACGAACAAGTGGTGGACGTTTGCTAAATCCGTTTAGATAATCTTTTTTGAATTTGGCTTCTACCCTGGCATCGAGTTCCGCCAGATCAGCTTTCGCTTGTGTCAATTTAATTTCTTCGTTCCGCCTGAGCTGATCAAACTTGGTGAATACGGCTATAACCGGTACTTCGAAAAATCGTCCATGTCAATCCTCAGTTCGTAAATTGCACGCCCACATACCGTTCATATCCGGACGAATCTGGTCGAAGAACTTTAAATCTACGGATGGCCGATCTCCGTCCGTTGGGGTGCAGTACCTGAAAAGCACTCTTGTAAATTTCCAACTGCAGACGCACAAAGAAACAAACCATATGGCATGCAACCTATCCCTTAGTCGCTTCTCCTGCGACTTCCGACCGACAAATTCTTTCACAATCTTCAGTTCGTCGGTGTCGCCTGATTCAAATCCGCGGGAGTCATGGAAAACATAACCATCGTGGCTCGTGAAGATAAGTTCGTCGTCGATATTATGTCGACCACGCTACAAGAAATATCGTCATTCAGCCGTCACTAAGAAGAGAAGGATGCACCACCCTCGACGTAGGCTTTAGCTGAACCTGGCTAGACGATGAGATCAAAAGCGTGTTTGGGACTGAGGACATACTCTATCGCGAGTCCCTGATGCATTAAGCCTGTAGATCTCTGGATTCTCCGTTGTCTCGCAAACTTTCTTCAAAATGGACGTCTTTCCTGCATTTGCTCTTCCAATAATCAGGACTCGAAATCTGATTTTTGGGAGTCGGGGGCGATCCTGCTGCGTGGCCATCTAGTAGTAGTAAAACCTCGTAAGAAAGATACTGGTTAAGGCGCGGCGTCACAGCCTGAGCGCGAGACGGAAGGTTTGTCTACGGTTGTGTACACCTGTGTGGGTGGGAATGTGATACTCGTGATGGGTCTAGAGGCGCACTCGGGACCTGTTTTATGGGCGGCTCGGATCGGCTTTCTTGGGATATGAACCTGGAATGTTCGGGGCGAAGACCAGCTGACTAGGAAGATGATGTTAGGGGCATTATGGGCGTAGTCGTCGCATCAATCACTGAAGGACCGGTTGATCCGATCTGTTGGCGCGCTTGACACGCACACTCGTAGGCTGTAGAAAACTCGCAAGAGGCTTGAGTCCTGAAAACTTGAAGGTGCCGCATAATTCTGTGTGTGTGATTAGGTCTGTGACCCAGAATTGCAATCGCCGTCGCGGCCGTAGTAGTAGAACAGGGACAAGTGGTATGTAAGTTAAGTAACGTACTCACGTGTCTCCCCGGGTACCGTGACTGCGGCTATGGGGTCCCATCAAAATGGTATACGACTCTCCACTCTTACACACCTGGCACCTGATAAGCCCTCAAATTACAACTTTCTTGCCTTCTTACGAGCCAACGAGGCGACGTTACATACGCCCACTACCTGAGCTATATTATGTTGCGTAGTTGGATGAAATATTACGTCGTTAACGTGCATGCCTACTTTCAAGTTGGCTTCTGTGTTATCATCATCAAATCTCGCGCATGTATCAGGACACGACAGTATCACTGCAGTACCGCCCTATGGGCCGATTGTGGTACCATCCATTCATCCATTCAAGGGTGGTCAATCGATTATCATCAAAGTGATCAATCAAAACATGAGTTTGCGCCATGGGGCTTTTCGTATACTCTTCTCACTCAATAACACCGTGATTACCTTCCCGCGCTTACCTTCCAGCTTCAGGCAACTAGATTCGATCAATCTAGCCCCCCTGGGCAACCCCTGATACGTGCTATCAAGGGCACTGGAGTGGCACCTAGGAGTCCAGGGAGCATCTCCCACGCAACCGCGTCCACACTTTCTACCCGGCCTCCCGCACCGCAGGGCCTACCACCGACATCGACGAGTGCCCACCTCAACCTCGACGACGCTGGCCCACGTGACCAGCACGTCCTCATGGCTCACTCTTCGCCTCGGCCAGCTACTCTATGCCTCGAATTGTTGCCTAAAAATCCCGCTTTCGGCTTTGGCCTCAACCTACCATCACCGTGAACATGTGGTTCTTGCTCATGTTGCTGAAGGCGTCGACAGGCAATAGCAGGACTCAGGTGTAACGAGAAAGTCGAGGCATGCAGCAAGGAAACGTCTAGCGACCTGGGCAATCGATAAGGTTGAGGCAGGACTGAGAAGCATCTACTGCGGCTACGCCAAAGGTGAAGGAATACCTTTGTGAACCAGATCTGAGGTATCATCATTGTAGAGCCCGAGGAGGGACTGTTTCGGGGAGATCAGGTTGTCGATTATCTGAGATGGCCGGGACCAATCATAGGTGTAGTTTTGATATTGGGCATAGGTTATGCGTTGTCCAAGAGAGCGCCCGCGCTGGTTCAGTAGACCCCGCACCTGAAAGTGTAGCCCGGTGCGAGTGGTAAGGGTTGACAGCGGTGATGGAGTTGGGTTTAGTGGGGAAGCAGTCCTAGATCTGTCGAGTTGTACGCTGGACCATCGCCATCTGCCGATACGTTTCCGGCGAAGAGCTAGATCGACTATACCGAAGAATTGGCGCATTGATCTCACCTGCCTCCAATTGTCCTCTCCGTCCATCCACCGAGAACGATCGATTTTCTTCTTTCCATTTTACTTCTGGCGCCTCGGACCTGGTTCCGTGCCTTGAGGCTGGGGTAGTAGGGCCATGGGTTGTGTTCAGATTGATGGAGTAGACGAATCAAGAAGAATCAATCGTGACAACCCCAAAGCGCTGTACAAGCTAGGCTCTTGAAACACGACTTCCACCCACCTGCAGTCATCTCTCGTAGAGCTTTCCGGCGCCTTGGTCCACATGGTTGGAACCTGGAACGAGGTCAAAATAAGCAGGAAACCCTTCTGACCTTCGCCAATCCTTTGGGAATACTAAGCGGCGCCTATAACCGAAGCTGTCCGATATCACTCACCGGCCGGAATAAAGGCCTCATGTGCCACGCCGCGCCTTTTACTGATCTCCCAAATACACTTCGCTTCGTTTCCCACCCTAATCGCGCTCCGGTACCTCTGATAGTCACCTCGATTGGAGAATTATGCGAAAGTTTACCAGTATTCGATAGCGTTCACTGTGTGTCAAAAGAGAGGGGACAGCTGATACCCCGGACAAAGTTCGGGAAGGAAGAGAACAGAGATAACATTGGAATTTCGGAGATTTGGGAGTTGATTCGTCTGTTGTGGTTGTGGCACAGGGCAGAAATAGGAAGAAAGGTGGACAGGACGTAACTTATGTAACCCGGGCAACCCGGGCCGCATCACGAGCAGGCCTTTAAGGCAGCTCAATGTCCTCACTCACTGACTCACTGAATTGCCCGTCGTAGGGGGAAATACGTTTTTACATGAACATGCACCTTCTGTGTAATACAGGCTGTCCGATGCCGAAAGTAACAAGTACATTATAGGAGAATTTGAGAAGAGAAGGGAATGAAGAGAGAGCCGGACAAACCGCAAAGCGCGAAGAAGACAGGCAGGGATCCGGATTTGCAACCTTTCTTTGAAAACGGAGCGTATTACTAAAAGCAAGCAAGAATGGGTCAAGACAAGAACTACACATCGGATCCAAAGACATTTAGAAAGGTCATCAAGAAGCTTCAACAGATTCTGAGGCGCGAGGCGCGATGAAGGAGGCTGCGTTGTGCTTTAGAATGGCGACCAACACGGAGACATGAGCATTTTTGGCGCACCTAAGTTTCACTGCGCTTCAGGCATCCACTTTATCTCAAGCAACTCACAAAGCGTGATACGAAATTCACCCGAGTTAAGGTTACGCTGGGTCTTTTCGCGAATATTGTGATGGATCGTTACGCAAGAGGTCGAACGACCGTAGTCTTGGAATGCTTCTTCGAGGATGGCGAACGTCGGCCTCCCCAATGCCTCGGCCGTGACTGTCGCTGTAGTAAAGTCAAACAGTGATTCCAGGACCTTTATGAGATCTACTGTGTAGGCCATCAAATGACGCTGAACTTTGGGTCTTCACACTTTCTGTCAGCGACTGAATCACAAATGTCTGGAAAAACCTACATGTTTTCCAGGACAGCGGTCGAGAGCCAATTTAAGAAATAGCCGGTCAAACCCAGGATAGCGACGGGTAGCGCAGCAGGCCCGGCACTGGCTACGGTTGTGACCAGACTCACGGATTTAGAAGCCGTGTCAATAGCTCCGGAGCTATTAAATAAGTGTCACATCCCATCCAACCCCATTATATCAGTACATACAGCGTGGGTTGGGATTGGTTGTTATTCTTTGATTCATGAACGTCGCGTACGAGGTACAGCATCACTTGCTTGAACGCATCACTGCTAAGGATCTAACGGTGAACATTGTTAGAGTATCGCTTGTTTGTTACCCCACAAAGACATCTACCTTTTCATCGTCCCTGAAGTTCCAACAAGTGACGATCTCTTTATGGATCTTTCCGACACAATCACTAAGTAACATATTCCCAAAACCAGGCGCAGAACCAAAGAGAGCACGTCTGTAGTCTGAGGTGTAGTAAGCCAGCTGCCAGATAAACACGCTCTGAGATACATACAATCCATCGCCTTCCTTGTCATGGGGTCAACAGCGTAAATGACAGGTACGACCTAGTTGAGCGTGAGAAGGCTTACTCGACACAGGTGCGGACTTTGAGGGGGATATCCACGCGTTGTGCCATCACCCACATAATCCAAGTATTGACCGCATCGCCCTTGAGCTTGTCTCGGACGTGTTCACAAGTTACTTGAACGAGAGACACAATCGTGTCGTTGTATCCTTCGCTGACTAGGTGGGAGATCACTGAGTCAACACTGACCAAATAACGAATATGAAAACATACTTGAAATGGGCACGTAGGGTACCATCGGTATCTTCAATTCGTCTGTAGCGTCCTCGAGACACTCCTTACACTCAGTAAGTACTTGCTGGACTTCCTCTTTGCTTCGCTCATCCAAGGCCTCTTCATCCAGGTTTTCACCGCAACGTTTCGCCTCGTCTCTCACCTCTAGTTTCTTCGAAGCCACTAACGCGTCATACTGTGAGACAACGACCACGACAGGAGCTGCCAGTGACGGTGATCACGAATATCAGCGTACCCACGAGTCAGTCGCAAAACTGGAGTGGTGGTAAGGAACGCACTGTTGGTCTTATGGGCAAGTTCGAGCAATCGCTCGTCCCCGTTTTCCAATACACGCCCCCCAGCTGTCGGTGCCTTTGTACACAGCCTAATGATAGTGAGTTTGCCTGATGGAAGCTCTCAAATAGTAGTAGGATGCTCACCAGATAGCATGGAGTTGTTTCTCGAGCGGGAGGCTCTCGTTGCGTCGCTCCTCAATGAATCTGCACGCTGTATCGATAGTTTCCTTGTCCGCTGTTTCGAACCCTTTGGAGTCATGGAGAACGAAGAAGTCATTTTCGGGTGAGGTAAATTCCTTCTCGATGTCTGCTTCGCCCGGTAGACCGTCGGAAACGAGCTAAGTCGTCCGAGTCAACAGGCTGGCACTGGCAATTGCAGGGGTAGGCGGCCCGGCGGCCCCCGTCACTCACCGCTTTGTCAATGCGGAATACGCGATTGATTAGTGACGATTTCCCAACGCCTGTCTAATCGACGGTCAAAACGCACGGCTTGATTATATCCAAGGAAAGGTTGGTAACCTACCTTGCCCACGCAAAGAATGCGGAATCTGGGAAACAGGATTGAGAAGGGAGCACTAGTTCCGAAAACTCTTTCCTACCGTTTGATAGAGTTCACGATCTCTTCGACAGTTGAATCTGCTTGCATGACGATAAAGAAAGAGCTTCGGGCGAACAGCTACCTATCTGCGTGCACTTATATGCATGATGCCAACTTGAATCCTACGAATCATCCGGGACACCCGATGTCCATTTGTCACTCAGACTCGGACGCCGTCGCTTCTCAGACTCATCAATGAAATCCACTGGCATCACCCCAGATAATACTCAGGTTACCGATAACGACCTCATGACTCACACTTCATCTGGTAATGGACTGACAGAACCTTATCAGCCTTCCGTCATGAGGCTAAGGCCCCAAAACGTTCTTCAGTGGAGTCAGTCAGTCTACCTCGAGCACCGATGCAGTTTTGTTTACAGGAGCCACTGATAAAATCAACGAATGGAAATAGGATGGCGCAAGATGGCCTGTGTGGGAAATGCAATGTGGATGCGGTCTGGACCTTCGTTTCTTTGTTTCTCATCATGGTAAAGTACAGCGCCTCCCGGTGATCAAACTGTACAGAATGCTCGCAACTCGTGTTGAAACACGGCGGCCCATCGACGCTCATCAATCATGGGTTCTTCGCGATCTGAACTCCGCAAGCTCCCCGGATCCTGTCTCCATCTGACCGTCTTAGAATGGTTTTCTATTTGACCTTTCCTGCCAGCTCAAGACGCTCAAGTAATGCTCAAGGTTCAAGGGTCGCGCGGTCCCACGGCCCGCAACACCCATGCGGCTTTTGAGTACGTCAAGTTCAAGTTGTTCTTGTTCCCATTCGTCCGCGGTCTGTCGCAGTCTCGCCTTCTTTCCCCAAATAGTCTGTTCTATCACGCATCATGATCCAGAGGTCTGCCATTCATTTCGTTTTACTACTCTAGCTGAGCAGTATGGACACCACAAGGATGGCTTCTCGCCCAGTCGCCCTACTGTAGTCACGATATCCCGCGATTCAACATACACACCACGCGGCCAGGAATCCCAACTCCACCGTGGGCAACGATCTCGATGAAGCGCTGTACGAACAATCACCCTCGCCAAACCACTGTAAAACACGCTATGCCCTCTTACCTCACGTGCTCTCGCCGCCTTCTCTCCCCCCACCCTCAGTCTAAACCGCCTCCCTTTCGTCCCTAACCACAGCAACAGCACATTACTTTCACTCCTCGCCCGTGACGGTCATACAGCGCTGGCAACCTTAGCGCTTCCTCTCCACCTCCATCGAGCAATCAAACATTAACGGCTGTATTCCAACCGGATGAAAATCCAGATCACGACCTCGGAGATGACGGCGACCTACGCCTCCTTTGCACAAGCCTGGTTAGCACTCATCTCGAAATGGGTCTCACGCGGATACAATACCCCGAAGCGCATAAAGTGCGTTTACTATCATTCAGCACCTCTACTTATGAGACTGACTGACCCCTTCCGTTCCTTCGCATGTACCTAGGCTCTCCCATAGCAACTTAATGCTCCACTTAGCAGTCCAACGACTTTGCTTGACTTCCGCGTTCATGAAGATGTGCGCAAATTCACGCGCTATTCTGGTCATACTGGTGACACTCTGGTGACCAGAACGATTTCAAGGACAATGGTTTCACCCGTTCGTCACGTGCATTATCTCTTCATCCATGACTATGCACAGCAGGATCGCGGGTCACTGGGATGAGGATGGTAAGTGGTCGTCTGCATTGTTAGCAACAGTCGTTAGAAGAGCAACTCGTGAACCCTGAGGCCCTTGGCGCCTATCAAGGTCGCATCGTGACTACTGTCATGACGCCAACGGGGAGCGTGTCGTCATGCATATATACGAGTATGCTACTCAGAGTGCGTGTTACCGACATTTGTTTTACTGTATGTCTTACGTCCTCTGCAGTCACCGTTACTTGCCGAATAAGATTGAAGGCGCAGAGAATGGCATTGTCCCCGTGCGGATCATCTTTTTCTCAAAAGCTGACCAATTCCCACCGCTGGTCCCCCATCGCTTCCATGGCCATTCTTCGGCCAAACGTTTGGCGCGGCCTGCGTCCTTGATGTCCGCACCATACCTGTTCTCAGTTCGATTTGCCATCTGTCCGACATCAGCTCGAATGTCGACTGTGCTTGTGGTGACATCGTCATCCTCAAAGACGAATATGGATACCACCTCTTGAATCCTCTTGGTTTGTCTCCTGTTCACCTTCTGACATGTCCTCCCTTTATTTGACCTTGTGCTTGACGACGCAGCGGCTGCCCAGAACCTTGAATAGGCGCTGCCCGACACCTTGATAAATCTTTGTATGCCTTTATCAGGCCTGTTTACTTACTCGTCTTACACTTTCACCTCAGAGAATTGGTCACACATCACTGTGAGTCTCAAAGTTTTCAGCGCGTATCGGTATGTTGCGCTCCAGAACGACGCTCCTGAGGAAGGGCGCAGAGCATATGTCGATGGTTGGGCGGCGGGGTCCGAGTTGCGTTGCCTAATGCCCACCTCGCGCCCGTTGGCGCCGTATTGAGCTTCAAGATTAATTGAAAACGAACTGGGAAAGTCCTTTGCCCATTTTCCATATTCGTCGACACGCCTACGCTGATACCAACATGCCACATCAAGCGTGCGTAGTGTGCGCGTTGGGCCTCCCAACGAGTGGGTGTGGCAACTGCACAGGGGGATCATTGTGACAACTTCCGGATCAAGTGTGCAGGGTCTGTACCTTATTCTTGTTGTCTCTAAGAATACTGTCCGGATGACTGGTCTGATCTATCCTCATCCAACACGAGGCACAAGTATAGTATGCAGCTGGACTCGTGCATGACCGCAGATCCCATAAGTGCCTTTAGGATGGGTATGTATTACTCTTCGTCGTAACTACGCCCTATCTACGCTATACGGTTTTGCCGAAGGTAATAAAGAACTCATGAAAACCTTTCACGTCGATGTCCTCCCCCGTTAATGTGTCGCCCCTCGTGGCTCATTATATCTTCGACAAACGCCATCTTGCCTACCTTTTCCTCATCATATCCTTCTTCCTCAGGGCCTCTTTCCTTCTGACTCCCTTTATGAACTCGCTTATTCATCTTGCGACTCACTTCACTTGACAGTTAGAGACCCAAAACTCTCAGGACGCGAGTAAATCATTAACAGTCCTGGCCACTTTACATAACGGGTCTCCGGACAATGCTGTGTACCTCTATCAAATTATGGGCATTTCTCTGGTATGATAAGCCTTCAACTCCCTCTATTGAGAGAAGAGAAACTCCGGGCCTTTTCGCGTTCTTCGGCATTCTCCCTCCAGAGAGCGCCACGGACTCGCACTAGCAAGAGTAGGACTTCGCAGAGGACGAGAAGCCCAGCCCAGAGTGAATACAACCCTCCGTCTCCTATCGAATCCTGCAGCGGAACGGCCGCCTCCATGAAAACGAAGGCGAAGATGCCGCGGAAACAGCTATTCGTCGCGACAGCCTCTGAAGAGCCGCCAGGATTAGCATCAACGATATACGCGAGTGCGCTTGCATAGATCCAGCTGTGTGTGTCTTCGATTAGCATGGTCAGGAACGAGCTTTACAGTGAGACAAATTTTTGATTCACGTGGAAAAGAAGCCCGAAAAAAAAAGTGAGGTGCACAGGAGGGCGACGTGCGTATGTTTCTCTGCGAGCCATCCGTACGCAACGCATGCCAGTGGGAGGAACAAAGCCACGGGTTTAATGCTTTCTAATCGCATCTACAGATGTGTGATATTAATCGTTGTGAGGGAAGACGGACGTCTTGGGAGGAGCGCAGGGCTGGAAATAGGTACTGCACCTCTGGTGAATGAAGTCCACCGTTCGCGCGAGTTAGCCGACACAACTCACGATCGGACCAGCGGCCGCCAAGCACGCTGCCAAGTATGTTCCCGGTGCCAAAGGAGAGGAGGAGGAATCCGGTTTTGAACGCATCGTAGTCGTACGCGATGGTGAGCGTTCGGGAGCAGGTGTACGAAATGGTGAAGCCAAATGCAAAGAGCAGACCTGAGGTGCACGTGAGTTCGTGGGAAACATGGGGGGGAATTGTGTCGTGCCTGAAGCGATCAGCGTCGGGATATTGTTCCGGCGCCGTAATACGAGGAGTAAGGGCGGGAACGGGTTCATGTCAACCAGCGATGGAGTAGTCTTCTCCTGTACATCATTCCATGTGGCTCCGCCGCCGGACGATACCAACTTTGGCTTGTCGCTCAAACTTTCTTCTTTAGACGTGGTCCCCAACACCCCAGAAACTTGTACGGAGTCTATGTCAGATACCCTGGGTCCACCAGGCCGAGGAATCATAGTGCCATTACGACGCGCGATAGCACGCCGATACGTAACGCTACGTTCGCGGCGGAACGTCTCGCGGAAGAAAATCACGAAAAGAACGAGATTGACGCCGAGGAACGCGGCCAGTAGCCAGAACGTGGCACGCCAGCTGAATACCTGCGTGAGCGTGCCGCCGAGGATGGGGCCGAGGGACGGGCCGAGTAGAGGCGCGGCGTAGTATATGCCAAAAACCTTTCCGCGTTCTGAGGGATCGTACATGTCTGCGAGGGAAGCTGCGCCGATGGCGACGAAGGGGCCCGTGCTGTCGTCAGATAAGGGTGAGGACTAACTATTACACGATCGGGGTGCAGGTGCAGGAGGAATACATTCAGCGCTTACCCAACTGCTTGGATGGCACGCACGCCGAGGAGAATTTGGGTTGTCTTAGCCTCCGCAGCAGCTATAAATCCTATCAGAGATATCACATTGCAGACGATATAAACTGGCTGGATTTGGTCAGGGATTTTCTCAGCGAGAGCAGAATGTGCGTCAAGGAAGGAGGGGGAATCTCAAACCTTCCGGCCTATTATCTCGCACATGGGGCTCCAAAAGAGCGATGAAACGCATTGTAGAATGATGAACGTAGTAAGGATCAAGCTAATTTGACTGGCAGTGGCATTGAGTTCGGTCTCGATTTGCTTGATAGCGGCTTTGAATTCGAGATCAGTGCATCGAGGAACGTGGTCAGCGAGTAAGATTCCTCACGATTGAGTATGCTGGCACCGAGGCCAGCAGTCATCGTGGCAGAGAAGACCATGCACAACATACTCGCCTATACATAGCGAGGAACAGTAATCGGCCGGTGGATGAGCACACGGCGGGACCACCAGTCAAATCATAAAGCAGAACGAACTGACCTTCCATTTGGCTGACCACTTCCTGGGATCGTCATTTACATGGACGTGTTCGATGTCTGGGACCCAGTTTACATCCGTTCGAGGTGTCGAAGGGCCCAACGATTCCATATCTCTATTTGTGGTTAGTGGGATGATGGCGCGAGGGGTGATAACCGGAGTGTCCGTAATGCTAGTAGCCATCGTGTCAGTGCTAGAACCACAGACGGAGAGGCCGTCACATTCAAGGTGAGCTGGGGCTCTGGTAATATAGCCCCGTCGAGTGCTACACGCGTAAGAGCCTCGCCCCAGAGTTTCGGAGACATTGTTCAATGACAGCCCCTGGCACGAAGTTTTCCTATTGTCCTGGACGCTTCTAGAAGAGGTGAGATCCGAGGATGAAGGAGCTTCTCAAGAGCTCCCGTTAATGCGGGTAGGGTTTACGCCGTCGGTGCGCTTCGTATATCAGAGAGAAACATCCAACCATAACAACCTGCAGTGGTATCGTGTTGCTGATGAGCACGATAAGATTATCTGCGCCATCGAGACGAGAATACCTGAGCGGCTGGTTAGAAAATGGGGTAGTGCGCAGATTTCGGGACTGAGGTTATGTGAGAGCTAGAAGCAGGGCAACCTAGGCGCCGAGATATGCCAGGCAGCGCCCCAATTTTCTCGTGGCCAACGAAACGTCTCGTGCTGCGGCTCCGCTTTCGACGATCCTTTTTGTTCCGAGGTTGGATTGGCCGATCCAAGCGTTACCAGAACGCGTGGTATCGTGTGTCGTGTCGTCCATCAAACCCAACAGGGAAGTGGTCGGCGATAATGCGCTTGTGTCTCTGTCATGGTTTACGTCTTAGAAGCAGAATTGTCCAGTCGCGCCTGCGCCAAACAGTCTACTTTCGATTCCTGTCGATGAAGATCATTTCGGAACGTGCTTCGTATGTGACACACGTAAATGGGGCCAAGGAACATTCCTGGTACAATTCAATGGTGCCTTTAGTCATCTTTCTTCAGGATCAGGTAGTTCCAAAGAGAATGAAGACGAGCTGGGGTGCTACTGTAGGAGGCTCTGACTCGGCAACCTACGTTCTTCAAAAAATCTGCCTTTCAGGAATCCTCAGGCCTCAGTCGTCATACACCAGAGTCTTTCGAGTCCTGGGTCGAGACCGATTTGCATTACATTAGCCACCAACAGAGGTGGCACTGGCACGAAGGGTCAATCGGAATTGACCAGGAACCTAGATGGTCAGCCTGGGGATACCGGGCCCGCGTCAGTGCCTGTTTTACTGATGAGAAAACGAAACGTAAATGAACTCAGTGCTCTAATCAATTATCGTTTAATTCGACGTACCCCACGTGACGCGGGTCGTCCATAGCAGCGAAGTGTCCAACATTGGAGGTAAGGCACAGAGGTCGTACAAGACACCTACCAAGCGGCCAGTTCTTGTTCTGGATCTAGAACACGTGGTGAGATGGTCAAGGGTGATCGCAGTTTGACACCAAAGAGTCTGGCCTACTGTAGACCCGCGATGAGATTGGAGTCCTGGGGCCAGGAACCCCAATTTCTGCATAAAACAAATGGACAAAAATCCCCGAATGGTCTCCCAGTGATCTAGGACTGTCTGATTGGCTGATCGCGTCAATCCTGAGCCGGCATTGACAATAATCATGCAATGTTAGTGCTGTCACAGCTCAGTTCAACTCAGTCCAGGGCTGGACAGTTCTTGGGTGAGTTGAGTTTACGAGCCGTTGAACGTCCTGGCTCAACCAACACATGACGCAGGGCCAGCTCGCGAGCTCTTTTGGTCTGAGCCATGACAACATGTGCTGTGATCAGTCTTTTATTATCCGAAAG
Organism: Russula foetens; assembly: GCA_003316565.1. NCBI lineage: Eukaryota > Fungi > Basidiomycota > Agaricomycetes > Russulales > Russulaceae > Russula > Russula foetens. The sequence goes on from QFFA01000953.1 coordinate 23,718, forward strand.
AGATGGAGAATCGACATAGTCCCAGAAGGATGGATTTGAAGGAGGAGAGTAAGCAGATCTAGTGTTATCAGGACCGTCGGTAATAATGGTGTACGACAGACGTGAGATGACGAACAATACCCGTGCGAAAAAGGAGTCGGCTCGGTGGCTGAAGAATGTGGTGCCGAGAGAGGGGGGGGACAGGTGAGTTGCCCACTAACCTGCTACCCAGACCCCGTGCGCCTTGAGGTAGCATCTGCTAGGACATTAATTTCATGCGAGGGTCTTGATAACTGAAGTAGACACCATCGAGACGACGACATCGGAATACGCCGTACGAATGATTCGGTCGTTCTAATCAACAGGTAGAAGCAAGCCGTGGAGAAACTAAGTTATCCGCGGAGTTCTGGAGCAACGGAAGATTCTGCTACACCGCGGCTGTGTTAGACAAAGCTGGCTATTGGTTGAGTGAACATTGGATAGCGAAGAATGACCATGATGCAACATCGGCTTGGCAGGGCTACTCGCGGCTTGAGGAATCTGTGTCAGTGGCAAAGCGCGCCTCGACGGCACCGAGAACAGGGCGAGGAAATGGCAAGGCAAGGCAAAAGCAGCGCGAGCAATTATACCAGGGGTGCGGGGAGTTGTGACTTGAAAAGGTACGTGGTGAAGTCATTTTCTCCCTTTCGTTGCCCAAGTGTGTCAACTTTTCGGTGGACTGTGAGTGAATGGCGAACGAACCAAAGGGAAGAGAAGACGGGACAACACACGCCACATAGCGACTCCGCGCAAAGTCCCGAGTATTACGTATCGTACGTCCTGTGCCACAATAGTACTACAGGTATTTTAGATAGAAGGTCCTGACAAGTAAGCTTTTGTGTTTGCGATTCCATCGGTTGGGAGATTATGAGCGTGGGGCCATTGCCTTACCTGAAAACTGCCGACGGTACCTTCGTAATTTTCTCCGAGGAGTCCCACTCTCCTGAACAACGTGCGTGTGTCGACTAGAGAGGAACGCGTCACTCACAGAAGCATCGGCATGTAGCGATGGCGACGCATCCCGCTGGAGGAAAACGCCCTCCCTCCGACACCCATCGCGTCGTGTCAAATTGCTACCGGCCCTCCGAAGCAAAGAGGCTTGATCCGAGTTGCGGGCCAAGTGCCAGATGACGCGCAAGTCCCGGAGATTCTTCTCGGAGACAAACTTTGGTATTCAACATGGCCCGAATTTCGCGTGTCTAAATGAGTACCGCTGGAACCACAGTAGTGGCACTGTGCAGAGAAGCCCGAGACTTCATCCTATGACGACGGGTGCAGCTGCCCTACTACGCTTTACGAAGAGAATGGAAAATGTACGGAGGGACGTGGGATTTGCCGATACGAGTTATTTTTTTTGAACCCGTGGGTGTTGTGAAGATCGTTTCCTGATACTGTTGTACGGGAGATTAACGTATGAAGATGGCTGGCAAAAATTATATCATCACGTGATATACAACGCAACGCAGTTTCTGTTTTTCTTACGCTTGCGCCCCGCCAGTGAGAATGTGTTGAGTAGCACGATGCGTGTACGTATGCTAGAGTGGTTCTGACAGACCTTTTCCCTTCCTCTTCGTGTACTTACGAAAGGACTGTAACGTTGTGCTACTGTGCATGACACGAGAAAGTCACGACCGCGGGTCACAAGTTGTTACTACAATCCAGATGTTGAAAGCTGAGGCCTGAGGTGGCATCGCATACGTCTACATTTTTTCCGTCATCAGCGCAGTACATGAAAGATGACGAGGCATGGATGCATCGACACTGGATTTCTACCGAATTTTGAAGACAAAACAAAACAAAAACAAAAAACACAGAAAAGTTTGACCCCCACAGTGCTGAGCCGTTTTCCTTCTAAATGGGCCTTATCGTACAGAACTTTCAAACTTTAAACTATTCGACTCTGCGATACGTATCACTTTCTCCACATGCCAGATTTATTAGGTTTAAAGTGCAAGTCCTCAGCCCGGGGGTTCCTGCCTCCTTTCTACGGAAAAGAGGCCGATCGATTTAGCGCGAAAGCTCCCGGGCGAAACGGAGGAAGTTCACGCTCGATGCTTGGACGCCATATTTATATATCTGCCAACAGTCGCACCGAGGTATCAACACGTGCAAGCAATCTCTAGAGTAAGTAAAGGTGGAGTAACTCACGAAGTGTGATGCGACCCAGCTAGAGAAAAGTGCGCGCTGGTACGGCTCCGGCAACCGCTCCATGAGTGTATCCAATCCTATCTTGTCGACAAGAGTCTGAGGAATTGCGCGTTGGAGCACAGCCCGACGGCTCTGCAACTCATCGAACAGATCCGAGCCTTCGAGCTCCGTCTGTAAATTGTTCAGCGTGCTCGAGAGCTCGTCAGAGATGATCGTGCGCGGTTTCGCGCCCTGCAGCCGCTGGTGTTCGCGCCAGATGCACATGAACTCGGCTGCTGCGTTTTCCGCAATTTTCGCTTGGATGTCCTTCACGTAACTCTGGTAGAATTGGCTCGGCTTGCCATCCTTGAACATCATGAGGTCCACGTATTCTTCCGTGGACAATGCGAGTCCAGCGAGGACTTCGAGTGACGAACTTGTCACGCCACCTGTATGTCGTAACTTCGATTAGATAGGACATGTCCCAAGAGCAATTGAGCAACAAACCCTTGTTCGCGCTGGAATCCTTGAACAGAACAACTTTGCGCTTTTCCAGGTAAAGGCGTGCCTGTTGTGTGAAAAAGAGATTCGCCCCTTCTGTGATGTACTTGAAGTGGGGTTTGCCTTCCGAATCGACAAGTGCCGCCACGTTCGAGATATTCACGGCCTCAGGTCTAGCGAAGGATTGACCCCATAAGAGCCATGTGAAGGCCGGGAAACAGTAACTTTGCTCACCGTCCTCCGCAAGGGACAAATAGGTCAGCCTTGAAACGCAAGTGTGCACCATTCCGGAAGTCAGTGCCGTCCAGAACGACCTCTCCCGCTGCGAGGATTATAATCAACAACCCATGAATGTTTCAGAAATTGACATACACGGCAACTTGACATCTTGATCTTCGATACGCACGAGATATCCGTCCTTGCTCAGTTTCGACTTGTCGAAGTTCTCGACGGGGACCCGCAACTTCGCTAAACGCACGAGCTCTTCCCTATTGATGCCAGCGGGGTCTGCGAGTACACCACTACCGTCAATGACGGCGATCGTCTTGTCAGAACTGAGCAAGATTTCATCTGGACAAGTGATCCCCAATCAATACCCCTCAAGACGAAAGGAGTCATTGAATTGAATACATACTTGAACCAAGATCACCATCAGGGCCACCCGTCTGGACCTTTGTGATATCCTTCTCTCGTAGACCAAGCTGTTTGTAGAGCCCGAGGACATATTGCCGGATGGAGATCGAAGTCATGCCATAGGTGTCGTGAGGAATGCCGCCTAGAGTGGCGGCCGTCTTGCCTGTCGTGAAAGACTTCCACCATGTGTCTGCCCCGCGCCCACGTGCATGGACTAAAACCAGTCAGTTTGTTCTGCCCTCTATGAGCGAAAGGTTCACAAACGTGCGGCCCAGTCCATCATATCGGCCGTTCCCTCTGGAAAATGTATCATCAACACCAGATCGATGAAATGACACGAACAAGCGCACCATCCGGACCGAAGAACAGGATCTCGGGCTTGTTATAGAGATCCACAAGGCGCTCTTTGATGCCCGGACTCTGACCGGGAATGAGAAGGTCCAAAATAGACTGTCCCATGTCGGTCAACATTCCGTGCTGACTGCGGAGGCTGGATGCTCACATCAATGTATTTCTCGAAACACAGCCTTGGACTCGCGCCCAGTCTGGTATAGCCCGAGATCAGTATGACGGCATCTAGGGATTGGTGGTAGCTCACGAAGGTAGGATGCAGCCTTTTGCGCCGCCCTCGGGGATATCCTTATTCTTGAGCGACTGTGTCGAAGCAAGACCATAATTCTCGTCGAAGCTGGTGCAGACAGCATGATGGGTTGAATGGGAATGGACACGGACTCTCTGGTACTTACAGCATACGCTGGTTGATAGAGTAGTTCCTAAATAAAACGGTGGCCCAGCATTAGCAAATGCGATGATCGCACAGAATCAGGGGAACCCTTACTCTTTGTTACGTGAGCGAACGATTCGTATACCCCCACGCGCGACATCGCGGAAGCGGATGTGGAAACCGCGGAATTCATTGCCTAACCAGCTCATTAGGGTCTGAACATCTGTCTCGACGATGGTTGTTTACGTACCGATGATGAAGAACAAACCGAAGGGATTGTTCGGATATTCCACGTCTGGAAGGAATCCAGGAGCAAGCCGGAACGACAGCGCAACTTTGGTCGGCTGGTAGAAGTTCGTCTTCAGAACATGCCTGCACCACGCAAGTCAGCTATGCAGAGAGGTGGCGTGGCGAGAATACGCACTTGTTGAAGATGAGGAAGCTCTCGAGGACTTGAAGATCCTGCTTGTTGAGTACGGTGCGTCGGATACGGTCGTATAGCTCCTGATCAGACAGCGGGCGCTCGGTTTGAAGGCGTTGATAGGAGAGGGTGGGCCTACGTCGACAAGTTAGCCGGCTAATCAATCAAAAAAGAGCGGCAAAGATGCGCATACATGAGCCGCTGCGCCTCGTCGATGGGATATTGCACCATAGCAAAGTTCACGTAGAGCATGCGAATCTGGCCATGGAGATTAGTGTACCAGGGAAAAGGGAAGAGAAGAGTTTGATAACACACGAGCTCGGGATGGGCGTGGATGACGTTCGCAATACTCTCGCGCGTGAACGTCTCTTCACGGAAACGGCGCTTGATATCGTTCAAGACTTCCTCGTGCGCGGGATTCGACTCGTCCAGAACGTTCCTGAGCGCGAGGTACGACGCGCCAAGACGGTTGCAGAAATGCTGTGCGAAGATCCAGCCGCAGTCTGTAGACACGTTAACAGGGCCATACCAACAGAGAAGAAGCGCATACATACAGGCGTAGGCAGCGTCCTGCACCGCATGATGAGACGGGCCACCGGCAGAGAAGAACGGGTTGTCCGGAAGACAATATAGAAGCGAAACTTCTTTCATGACCTGGAAAATGGAGCTCTCGATCGGAGGGGCATTCGTATTAGGGAGGGGGTTAAGGTAGATCGAGATGATCGTAATTCCATTAGAGAATTGTTCTGAAGCAAATTCATGCATCAGTCAGCAATGCATGACACGCATAGACGCACCGACATATTTGCGAGCCGAGTAAAGAGAGTAATAGTGGTACAATTTCGAGAGCGCACTGAAGAAGTGACTCGTTCCACCCATTTTATAACCGATGACTAGGCGCCGCTCGCGGGAACCCTCGACTTCGAAGACCTCGATGACCGGGCCATACCTGGACTCGACGTTCCATAGGATACTCTGATAAATTTCCAGCGTATTCTCACTTGCTTTTTCGAGGAATACGGGGTCGGAGACATTACGGATGTCCGTGTTGCCATCATCACGCTTCGAAGGGGGCGGGCTCGACGGGAAGTTGCACTTGGACACGAAATAGCAGCGCAGTTGCTGAGGTGCAGTGGCCGAGATAGAGCCAGTCGAACGGAAGGTTTCAAGACGGTAGCAGTGGTTAGGAGTTGCGTTGTCGAGGTAAAGCTCGTCAATTCTACGAATTTTCCGTCACCTCGGACCTTGTTGGGAAAAACACGTGACCATTCTCACCTTGGCTCGACATGTGCCCCAGGCCCTTCGGTGGACGTCCGACCTGGTGCACTGGTGTGGATAAATGTGGCGCCGTTTCCCTCGTTGTCGATCTTCTCAAGGTCTATGACCAATTTTGACGGATCGTGCTTGGTATATGCGAGGACTTTTGCGCCAAACAGCGCAATGATGTGATCAGAAATGACCTCGACAGACTCGTTACGGAAGTAGGTGTCATCGATACCGAGGTGTGCATAAAACCATTGCACTTCGTGTGCGACGAGTTCCCGAGGGATGAAACCCTGCGATCGTGAGAGAAAGGTAAAAATCGGGCCATCCTGACACCATCATGTATGATCCACCCACTTTGACAGCAACGCTATCCTGAACTATTGCACGCTGCTCCTCTTTGCCTTTGAAGACGGGCGTAGTGTAACCTGGAACGTTTTTGACACGGTGCAAGGAGACGTCGCTCCCAGAATGAGACGGGCGGTCAGAGGAGTACGGGTTCGCGCCTGGTGGCTGGAGGTGGCCTTTGGCCGGGTCTTGAAGGGGAGAGGCCGCTTGGCCGTTTGGACCAGCGGGAATGGTAGACATGAGTTGGAAGATTCGTATAAGGAAGGAGCTAAAAAGATGCGGGGTAATATGGACGGCGCTATGTTCGGAGAGCGTTTTATAGCGCGCCGGCGGAGGGACACAGCCCTTAGAGATGAGTTCGATCTGAGGCAGCCCCTCGGCCTCGTGAAAGTTTTTCCGGCCATGGCCATGGGACTTGTCCGGCCAAGGTTCCCCCCTGCGATGAACGCGCGCCCTCACGCAATCATCCTCCTCTCACACATTTCACTCTCTTACTCCTTTTTGGCTGTTTCATATTCGCTTGGATAAGCGGTGGGCCTAGCTAGAACTCATGCGTCACTGCTTAGTAGGAAACCTAGTCCCGCACATGACGACCACTACTCAGCCTTGGTCACTTGCCAGGGACATTGATGAGCGTCAAAAACAAACTCGCACAGACATCCGTGTGCCAACAATCACTTGTCAGTCACGGACGGATCACAAGACGTCAAGGCGTCTGGACTTTGAGACAGCCACCGGACCTTCCTGTGATGTCTCAACTCACCGCACGGTGCCATGCGCTACTGAGATCTGGCGTCCTCATAAATTAATGTAATGAATAGTTGACCCCGTCAACGTACCGTAGTCATGCGTCGCCAACGACGTTCACCCTCATCGCGTACGTTGAGCTCACCCCAAACCTTGACGGGGCCCGATGTGGATACCATGCCTTGTTTTGGAGGCCCTCATTGAAAGACTCTGAACGCTAATCTGGGAAACTTATGGTTACAGAATGTTGCTGTACACATCATATGATGTGATACCTGCCCTGCCAGCAGACGACTGATTTCCGGCACCGGGCATCTCTCCAACCCCCACACCCACCAATCAAAACCCCTAATTTGGATAGCATACAGGACAATGAATTACTGTTGCTCCCCTAGATACGATACGGCTGAGCTAAGCCCCCTACTACCGGTACAGTCACGGTTGTCACAATTAAGTTTGGCACTTTTTAAAGTACCGACGTAATCTTATTTTGAGCCCTCTGCGGGCAATTTTTGCGTGCGAGGAGGGGACAAAACAGCTGTGTATTCAAAGTATCTAGGTTGAAACACTTGTATCTACTGTAATGCTACTGCCATTGTCCACACGACGCCGCTTGTTTTGAAGAAAAAGCCCAGCAAATCGGGGGTCGAGCTGGATGTCAGGATGATGAAAGATGAGATTTGATTAGTGTGGCCAGCTCGTTGACCGTGCCCACCGTCTTGAGACCAAGTGCACCAGCAAGAATGATCAGGTCATCCTTGCGCTTGTATGAGGACATGGGATCTACAAGTGAGGAAATGATAAGTACGCTCGGAAAGAGGCCATCCTCCTTGGCAGATTTGGCCATTCTGAGGCTTGCCTCATCCACAGGATTCATACGTCTTACTGACACATGAGGCATGTCAATGAATTTGGGGCGTCCAGCACCACTGTGACGGAGCGTAGCACACAAATGGCACGACGCGACACATGCATGACCACTCCACGTGACCTCACCAAATTGAAGCACCGACCCAAAACTCAAAATTTCAGCGTGACATTCATCCCCGGACTCAAAAGAAGGGAAACATTCAAAACTCAATCATTTTGCTCAAAAAAAAGATGAGTGGGTTCGTGTCTGTGTCAAACTTTACATGGAAGTGAGACAGAACATTTATTTTCATTGGTTGTGCGTCCATGTCTCTTTGTACTGGTACTAGGTGGCTTAGCTCAGCCGTATCGTATCTAGGGGTGCAACAGTATTCACATGTACTTGGATGCGATGCGACCATGTTTCAACAGACGGCGTGCGGGGTAATATATTCGATACATGCGTTTTGTTGTGTGTAGCGTGACTCGAACCCAATTCAGGCTTGCTAGGCTTCGATTCGCATTGAGTGATTCTTTTTCTGTTCCGCAGCTAAGTACGTAGACTTGGATGTGGACCCTGATCGCGTGCGTGTTGAATAAGGAGCAAAAATTGCGGCGTATTGTATGTAGCGACGTGTTACAGTAAGGGATTTCGGTAAAAAAAAAGAGGGACTTGTCCTATTTGGCCTCGCCCCGCTCAATGGCCAATCCACGTAATCAGCACGGAAATTTGCGTTGGTCATGTGTCCGTGGGTGGGAACAAGTCGGAATAGGACGACGATGGTCGGTCTTCAAATGCGATATATGGCCTCGAACGTGGGACGTAGCAAAGGCTATACCGTAATTAAGCTTGCAACGACCACCCACAAACGTGTATCGTCTTTCCTACGTCCACCAATCATCCTTGGTTGGCTGTAGTTAAATTACAACAACTGTATGCGTATATTACCCACTCGGCCAGAGATCGATAATCCCTATTACAAAAGGTCTACTTTATGACGGATGGGTATTGAAAATCGGTAAAGAGCGTGGTAGCCCATCGGTCGCAGTCACCATGGTCCGGGCACAATGCGACGTTACAACGCGAGCCGAGATCGGAACCTCTGATTCTTTCAACGATGTGTCGTCGGGTTGTTGGGGTGTTGAGACGGAAAGTCTCAACTCTGAAATGTTGCATGGTACATCACGACAAGTGGTTCCTTTCCTGTTAC
>QFFA01000954.1:0-17432 GCA_003316565.1 Russula foetens
TTCAGGATATCAGAGCGAAGGAGGGTGACAATATATCGGAACATCTTATCAAGTTGAAGAAGCAATGGGAACAAATAGAACACTTTGCGAGCGACTTGAACCACCGAACCTATAATGACACATTCCTGAAGCAGCAAATCATCGTATCACTCCCTCGTTCCTGGGATACATTTACCTTGGCATATGTGAAACCCTTTGTTGACACGACCGATACACAGGTTGATCCACAGAAAAGGATCGACAGTCAAGAACTTATTGGCATGATTAACGCTGAATATGATTTACAGGTTTTGTGCAAAACTGAGGAGAGCACACATTCATCAAAAGGAGAGGCCGCGCATCCATCTCTCGCCAACCAAATCTCCGATCCTAATACATCTACTTCCAACGAGAATAAGTCCTCGCGGAAGAAGAAATGTCGTCATTGCAGTAGGACTGGCCACCTAGTCGCAGATTGCCATTTCCTTGGCCAAAACAGATGTCAGAATTGCCAACGCTTTGGCCACAATCATGACAAATGTCCTCAAAATAATTCATCAGACACAAAAAGAAAAGCCAGTGGTCAAAATTCCAATTTGAATAATTATAAACGTCCACGAAACCAAGCACAAAATGTGGAGGCAGAAGATTCATCTCTACCTCCCCAGGCTAACAGTAGCAACTTAGCTCTTCACGGCAAAATTGTAGCCATGCACACTAGCAAAGATGGTCTGATTGATGTATCTGATAAAGAAGGTGTAAACAGTACCACGAATAAAGCGTTTGATCTATATGATTGGCTCGCCGACACCGGAACAACATCACACATTACCCATCGACGCGATGCCTTTGCAACTTATGAAAAACTTCCCAAGCTGAAAGTTTCAGGTGTGGGGAACACTCACTCCTTCGCGATAGCGAAAGGAACCATATTCTTGCATAGCGAATGTGATGGAGTAATCCACATGCTTCAGCTAAACGATGTTCTACATGTCCCAAATAATGTCAATAGTTTGCTCTCCCTCGGTCATTGGGAACAGCAACATAGATGAAGTATATTTGTTCAATATGGGAAAATAATGCTAAGAACAAAAGAGGGTACACCCGTGGCTAGAGGCATTCGTCTCACGAATAAGCTCTATCAAATGAGCTTTGTGCTATGTGCTACTTCCACTGATGCTGACTTTGCTTTCCACGTACGCAGCTTCACACCATCCTGGGAAGATTGGCATCGATGATTTGGCCATGTAAGCTATTCCAGCTTACAACGTTTACATGAAAAACAATTGGTCAAAGGTTTTGAAGTCAACACATCTTCTCCAAAGCCAGACTGTGTAGCATGTACCAAAGCGAAAATGACTGTAACGCCATACAGTCCATCAGCAAAACATTATTCGAAAATGGGAGAATTAACTCACGTTGATCTCTGGGGCAAATACGACAAAGCTTCCATCCATGGAAACTATTACTACCTACTCCTCGTCAATGATGCTTCACGTTATACAACTGTCGTATTCCTAAAAACGAAAAATCAGGCAACTCAATTAGTCAAGGATTATATGGCTCACCTTATTGCTCGCGGATATTCCCCCTGCGCCATTCGAATGGACCGTGGCGCTGAATTCGTGAACAAACAATTAAGAAGCTGGTGTAACGCAAAAGGAATCTGTTATCAAATGACTGCTCTGTATTCCCCTTTCCAAAATGGTGTTGCTGAGTGTATGAATTGGACTTTAGAAGAGTTAGCACGCACCATGCTAACAGCTTCCGGACTACCGGAATTCCTTTGGGAACTGGCGATAGAACACACTGCATACATTCGCAACCTATTATTTACAAAATTCATCCCAACTTCTACCCTGTATCAATTGTGGACTGGACACAAACCCAATGTATCGCACCTCAGAGACTTCGGTGCACCAGTATGGGTCCTTATTGAAGGATAAAGAGTCTTGCGAAAAATGCTCCCAAAATCCCAACATCGAGCATACGTCGGACATGACAATGGTTCTAAATCAGTCAAATATTACAACGCAATGACTAGGAGTATACTCACCTCACAGAACTACCGTTTTCTCATTCCTTCTACCTCCTCTTCTCCAGAAGAACTTGCAATAGAACCATATGAATTTGAGGGGAAGAAAAACCAAGAGAAACATATACAATGCGAGGATGAACACTCGACCTCATGAAAGCATGCCGCAGAGGATAAAAGTAATCCACAGTCAAACCATCGGACCCGAGGCTATCGAGTTGATTATTGTTACTTGAATGATCCGTTTCCCGATGAAGAAGAGGCTGGCATAGCGTATATCGACAGAGAAGAAGCATTCATGGTGCTCCCAAAGGATAAAGTTTGCAACCTTGCAGAAGCGAAAATTTCACTGGAATGGCCCAAGTAGGAGCAAGCGATTAAATTGGAGCTTGCCCAGCTTGAGTGCATGGGCACCTGGAAACTCATCGACAAACTATATGACGCTATCCCCATCGCCAATAAATTTGTCTTTGCCAAAAAGAAAGATAAAGACGGAAACATTCTCAAGTACAAGGCTCAATTAGTAGCCAAAGGATATGCACAACGCCCTGGGTATGACTTCGTCAATACTCACTCTCCTGTTGTTCGTCTAGAAACCATTTGGGCTATCCTTGCCATCGCACCATCTCGGAAGTTACATATACACCAATTGGACATCGCTGGCACATACCTAAACAGTATTCTAAAGGGAAGAATCTTTATGAAGCAGCCTGAAGGCTATAATGATGGCACATAACGTGTTTGCCTCCTCATAAAAATGCTCTACAGTCTTAAACAAGCCAGTCAAGAATGGAACCTCGAGCTCGATCACAAAATGCAAAAATGTGGTTATATTCGTCTTAGATCAGATCCATGCGTATACATATGGTGCACAGAAGACAATTTTGTTATCATTACTGTCTGGGTAGATGATATGTTACTATTTGCGACCATGATTGAACTCAAGAGGAAAGCCATTTCAGACATCAAGAGCGAATGGAAGATCACAGATCTCGGAATACCATCCAAGATTGTCGGGATTGAACTAGCAATTTCATCCGACACAATCTCCATTTCATTGAGCAGTTACATTAATTCTATTCTGGAGAAAGAGGGACTCGACAAGTGCAATTTGGTTACGACTCCACTTGATCCAAACATTACCCTCACCCCAAATCTGGATGGGAACATTGGAGATCAGAGTAACGCATATGCAAGCGTATTGGGAGAATTACAATATATCGCTACCACAACAAGGCCGGATATCACCTATGCAGTGAATAGATTGGCATCCTACACAGCCAATCCCAGTACACAGCATTACAGTGCACTCAAACGAATCCTATGATATCTTAAAGGTACCAAGGACTATCGCCTAACATACAAAGCACTCCCAGAGAAACCAGATTTTTTCCACGGATATGCCAACACAGCATATGCCAATGCAGATGAGGACAGATCTACAACAGGATATGTTTTCTTAGCTGGTGAAGGTGCAATAACATGGAGCTCAAAGCGACAAATTTCCACAGCTTTGTCTTCAACGCAGGCTGAATACATCGCCCTTTCGGAAGCCGCATGTGAAGCTTGCTGGTTGCGAAACTTGTATACCAAGCTTGGGGTTTTGAACAAAGATATTCCGACCACGATCATGGGAGATAACAAAGGCATGATCACATTGACAAAGAATCCACAGTTCCATAAAAGGACGAAGCACATCATGACGCAATGGCACTGGATTTGGGAATTGGTACAAGAAAGTACCATCAACATCGAATCATGCCATGACCCTGATCAAACGGTAGATATACTCACAAAAGCCCTACCTCACCAGAAGCATAACAAACATGTTATTGAGATGGGCCTCACCCCCGTTTGAGGGGGAGTATTGGGTTTTATCGCATGTACATGTACGGAGTGGGCAACCGGGTGAGAGCCCAAGTTACAGGGATACAAGGGGAGAATGAATAAAGATACCCCTAACTCCTATCTACACAAAAACTACATAGTCTACGGTACAGCGAATCCAGAGAAGGATAAGTAGGTGGGAAATCCCCATTCCTGACCGTCATGTAAAACCCCCGAAAACATAACACACCTACACCTAGTGCCACTATGACCAACTCTTTGATGATGCTCCTGTTATCAGGCACAAATGGCAACAATGCTCTCAGAGGTGTCAAGGCCAAGTGCTTGAATTGTGGTGTCACCTATACACTGCTTTGGCATTGCAGCCTAAACAACAAGCTCAATTGTACCACATGCAGCCTTTACTGTGAGTTGGTATGTGTACCCTCTTGAATCACCTTGGGTCTCTGTCTCATGGCCTGAATTGCAATCACACCACCCAGTCTTTGCCTTGCGATTGTCATGATCGCGGCCTTTGGCTGTGTTCATGACCTCCACACACAACCCTGGAACACACGCCCTTAAGAGGGGATCGAGAACGATGCCCCTAAGTCCACCAGATCTGCCCCTAAAGCCAAGTTATAGCCAAGTGACCAAGTCGAACTTAGGGTCACATGACCCTGGGAAAGTATCACCTGACTGGTCACGTGACCTCTCCCCACTTTCCAGGTCACATGACCTATCACATGACCCAGGCCGATCATGTAATTAGAGAGCATGTGATCCCATCCGCTTTGGACAAGTTACTAAGCTATTGACCAATACCTGGAAGGTCATCAAGATTACTAAGCCAAAGGACGCTTACCAAGACAATGGGAATCCCCGATTGGATCTTGGGATTTCCCAGGGGATTCCCCATAGCCTCCCCAGAGTATGCCCCATATCGGAAACCTCAGCAGATCTTGGATTTCCCCAAATCTCTGATAAGATCTGATAGCCTCTCTATAGACTCTCCTGACCTTGTACCATATATGGATAGATTACACCTGTCACCTGTACTGGTGCCGGCCCTAAAGGCTGCGCACAGACCACCCTGTATTACTATATAAGACCTGTGAAATGTAGCAAATAGTCCCCAGACTATTCTCTTGTCTACCCCCACTGTTCACTCTGGAGCCTTACCTCCACCTCACCATCTCACTTGCCCTTTGCTACTGCTCGCTCCTCTGTCTCTATTACAGTCACCTCCAACTTCAAGCCCTTGTTGTCGCTCATCTCACTACTTGTTAAAAGTAGTAAGTTTGCAACATTAGAATAGTCTCCTAATATTGGAGCTGACTGTTTAACAACCACAAGTGTCCTGCCCTTCTATCTCCAACTCTGACGTCCCTTTTGATTGGATCACTCCCTACTTCCTCGATGACAGCAACCCTCTTCCCGACAACACATGGGATGCCCTCAACGGCATCTACGACTATAACATTGCGGCTGCCAACCTTGCTATCCAGCAAGCCTTCGCGCCTTCACCCATTGTCTCCCCAGTTCCTAGGCCGTCTTCCTTCCCGTCCACTTATATCTTGCCACCTCTCTCTGCCATCGGCGGACCTTCCGGGCTTAAAGTAGCCTACAATGCTGACAAATCATCCTCATCATCGCCGTGGTTGTCCCCCTGTCCAGCACCATCTCTGCCCCACTATCCCACTCCGTCGCTAGCAACCTTTCTTGACGTTCTCACTACCATTGCTGCTGAGCAACCTTACGCTATCGCCCCCGCACCTTCCTTGGAAGACCCGAGCCCAGTTGTCCCATCGTCGCCCTTCCTCCAGTACCCGCCAATCGTCACCGACGAAGACGTCCTGGAGCTCTCACTCCCCTTGCCAGTCGTCCAAGCCACCGTCGCCTCCATTCCGTCGCCCACTCCTTCCCATGCTGCCTCTCCTGACTACGTTGTCCGTAGTCCCTCGCCCATCATTGCCACTGCCCCTGTACTCCCACTTCCCGACGCCGACCTCTTCCCTCAACTTTTTGCACTGCCTCCTTGCCTTGCTGAAGTCAATCAGCACCCGCATCTCTACAAGGTTCTCTACAAACGAGGAGAACAAATCTGGTGCCCGCAAGTTGAGTTCCTTGACCCAAACCCACTTGGCCAAATCCCGTGGATCGCTGATCTAGCGGACCACTGCCCCCACTTTGTCACTCCCTTCTGTGCGTTAGTTTACCACAACGTACGTGTTTGTCCTGTGGACATTCTTCCGTCCATTACCATTTGTGCTAAAGTCGGAGTAAACCCCCCTTCGCTCTTCTTCCCTTTGGGCTACGTTGAAACTTCTTTCATAGGCTCACTCAAATTTTTGTTTGGACAATTTCCCTCTACCTGGCTCCAATATTTTGAAGGAGTTCTCGTACCTATTCTTTGTTACGACTTTCTTGACAGCTGTGTGGTTACTGTAGCTGGCCACCTTCACTTTACCCCACTTGGGCTTTTCGTTATCAACTGGCAAATGCATATTGAAGATGCCTTACGTACCAAACCAGAGTTGTACCATTTTGTTTGCTCCCCACATACACTGGTTAACCCCCTTCTCCATATTTTGCCGCCTCCCGCAGAAGTACCCTTGTAATTACTAGTAAGTTTTTATAAGGGTTTCCAAGTTCAATAAAGAAGGGTTTTAACTTTGACAAGTGCCCCAAAGTCTCATTTCCCAACTTGAAGAAAGGCTTTTATGCCTAAACATTGTCCATCTAGCGGACTTAAGAGAACAAGTCCAACTTACCTACTGGAGTGACATCCATTTCATCATTCAGGCACTCCTCAACTTCCTCCCTTTTGGCTACATCCTTGGACCCACTAAGTTCTATGAGTACATGGACTATCAGCTCCCCATACTAATCAATCGCTGCTGACAAACATGTGCCTATTGGGAAATTCACCCCACACACATCCTTGACCAAACCGTAGTCCTGGAAATCACCCTTTTCTACGACGAAACTTTCTTTTGGCATTATTACATCCCCACCAAAACCCAGGAAATCACTCAGGCCATACTCCAAGGGAATAGAGTTAGATTTCTATCCCGCTTTCACCTGTTGGAAACCGAAATCCGCCTCGAGTTTCAGGAAGTTAGGATCCAAATCACAGATCAAGGAACCCACCTCATCGGGGCACTCAGAAAGGAATACGTTCATCGGTGGGAAGAAACTGGTTGGCACACCACCAACATCAATACAGAACAAACCTTAGTAAACCCCACAGAGTTTTTCTACCCTATCGCTCTACCCAACACCCAGGGACGCAAACCCAAATACCAATGCAGACTTGGTATTATCCTCACACAACCCGATCACCTTGGAGTTGACGACAGTTACTGGAACTCGGTCGACACCACAGAAGTCACTAGCGACTTACCAGGATCCATATGCGCCAACACCCCGGATACTGACGAATTCCGCGTAGCCCACGCACTCACACCACCTTACACTCCACCACCAGCCGATCACTGCTGGTGTGGCATAGATGTTTGTTACTGCAATCTCCATCGACCAGAAACTCCTCCCACGCCTCCATATATAGAACTTTGGAGCCCACGTAATTGTCCTGTACCAGTTCCAGGATTACATTACAATCGTATAGGATAAAATCCATCACTCTGGACTATATCCTTGTCATCTTATATTTATTTGTTGCCCTTCTTTGGTACAAATTCAATGCCACCTTGGAAGCCTTACGAGAAGAGTACCTGAATCCTTTCAGATACGTCTACTTTGATGACCAAACTGGCCGAGTTATCTCAACAACATACTCGCAGAGGCCGCCGCTCCAATCACAATCGCCAGAGAGAAACTTCGGCACCCGCCATACCAGTACCCTTACAGCGGAACCCTTTTTTACTCAGATGCCCCGCTAACCAGAACCCATTGCCACCAGTTACATCCCGGATTCCACAGATCCAGCTACCATTTACAGAACCTGATGACGAATTCATCTACCCTTCCTTGAACAACCCACCTCCGGTGCTTCCAGTACCCGCAGTAATACCAGCGGCCTTCCCACTATTGAACATGTTCAGCCGATCCAGCTCAGGAATGCCAGAAATCCATAACCACGTCTCGCAAGTCTCCCTGCCAGAACAAACCTACATCGCACTACAAATTCCAACCCATACCCAAGCCGAAAGCTGGTCTTTCCTAAACCACTGTAATTTCCTACTCAGATGTCATCCACAAGTGGAAATAAGCCACCGACTTGACGAACTCCTACGGATTTGCCCAACTCTAGAAATATTTCAGAGACTCATTTGGAAATACAAAGTCGTTATCACTACAGATGATGTACGCGAAGAATATCGCATAATCATACAAGACCCTCGAGACCCAAATCACGTCTATCTACAAGCCACCTACTCAGTTTGCTTTAACTGGGATAACACCGGCTACCATCTCACTTATATATGAGTGACGATTGGGAAGATCTTAAAGCAGATTACCCAACTCGAATTCAACCTACTCCCAAAGACCACGCCCACATCTATGCCTGTTTCAAAGACTGGTTCATTAGCCTATACGAAACCGAGCAGATTATCTTTGCCTGGTGGAACGAACAAGTCCTCTATAGCCAACCAGGGCAACCTTGGAGATCCAATTACACCAACAAGCTTATCGAGGAAAAGGAATTCTTTCTTTCCTACCCACATCTAGAACAACTCAGCGAACTAAACCCCCATAAGGGAACCGCCCTCTTCGAAGGAAAAGCAGTCCAGTGGTCTGAGAAATACAATTGTTGGAAGTACCTCAACAACTATTTTGTCAATTTTAGCAAATCTACCCATCCTTCGGCTGATTATACGCCGGAACCGGACTCAGACGAAGACGACACTGCCAAAGTCACTACATTACTCAAAAGAACAGAGTCAACAATCATAGCAGCAGCTGAACAATTACAAGAACTTCAAGAACCTAGCCACACCAATTCCCCAGCACCCAGTCGAGAAGCGAGTCCGTTTCCTACTCGAACCAAGTCTCCTGCCCAGGAAATTACCCAGACAGCCACACCACCGGCATCCAAGGCAAAGGGAAAACAACTAGTGACAGGTGGAACAAGAGCTACTTCCTCCTCCACAGTTCCTCGAACCACCACCACTAGTTCCTCTATACACATACCACATACTACATCCGCATTCGCTAGTTCTTCGCAAGCACCAGCGCCCAGTCAGCCACCCAAGGTCCCTACTCCACCACCAGTTCAACCACCTACACCAGTCTTCGTACCAGCACCACAACCACCACCAGGCGGTAATCTACCAGTACTACCACTACAACAACCAATGGCACAACAACAGGCCACACCATGCCCCATTGGGACACCACCAGAACCCTTTGATGGGTCAGCATTGAAGGTACAATCCTTTTGGCATGCCTTAGACAATTATTATGCCCTAAATGAGGATGCGTTTACCACCATTGCCAAAAGAGTAGCATCAGCCCTTGGCTACTTTAAGATTGGAACTTGCACTGGAGATTGGGCTACTAAACGCATGGAAGCAGCCCTACTAGCCAACCCTCGAGATTGGGGAACATAGGCCCAATTTAAAGACGACTTCAAGGCCCAGTTCATTCCTCCACAACTCAAGGTAGAGGCTATTAGCAAAATGCACGGAACATCAATGGAAAACAGACCCTTTAACAATTGGCACCAAGAATGGAGCACACATGCAGCAAATACGGACATAGATGAAGAATCCAAAATGTTCGCCTTCAGGAAAAACCTGAACACAGGATTAAATGCAAAGCTCCTTAATGTCACTCCTCAGCCCGACACTCTTGCCAACCTTAGTAACCAAAGTTCGCGAAATTGACAGAAATGGGCAAGTCTTCGGAGGAGGACAACAGTGCCCTTTTAGGGGCTCATTCCCTCGGCGGGGCCGAGGCGCATCTATCCAAGAACTATCTATTGGTCCTGATGGAACCACCATCGACATTGCGGCAAATAACACTCGAGACCATGGCCGTGGACGCGGTTCTAACCACAGAGGACGCGGACGCCTCACTCCCAAAGAACACACTCGCCGCATCAAGGAAGGCTTATGCCTCTACTGTTCAAAGCCTGGACATAGGGCTGCCGCTTGTCCAGAGGCACCTAAACACGACTTCAATGCGCCGGTCCGTCAGCTAGAGACCATCAATGAAAATCAAGTACCCCAAGAAGACCTGGTAGATTCCATGAATAATCTCCAGGTCAACCTTATGCAAACCTCTGACATCATCAACATGGATGTTGATACTGTACCAACTCCTTTTTGAAGCCCTCTCCTGTTGTATCGTCAGCGAGAGATGTACCAATTCCCTCTACTTGTAACATTAACACCGTCGCTTTGGGTTAGACGGTGTCCTTTGTAAATGTAAATACGATTTGGAATACACGCATACCTTCTATTCGCATCCCAGTCCGAATCGTGTCTAAGAGAAAACAAATCGATGCTTGAGCTCTCCTCAATAGTGGTGCAGGATTGTTCTGCAATGCTACCTTTGCCATCAAACACAAGTTACCTCTCTGGAAATTACAAGCCCCAGTCTACCCACGAAATGTTGATGGAACAATCAACAATCAAGGTGCTATAAACTATACTACGCAACTACAAATGAAGATGGGCCCAAGACACTCAGAACAAGTACGGTTCTTCGTAACCAACATAGGAGCCCATGATATGCTCCTTGGGATGGATTGGTTAAAGAAACACAATCCTAACATCGACTGGGCCAAGAATGCACTCAGTCTAAATCGTTGCCCGCCGCAATGCTATAAGGACAACAATTCTAGTCCTTTGCCTCTCATGGCCGCCTTACTGCCAACCCTAGAATGGGAAACACAAATTGATGATAACTTTGAGCTCTCAATTGGAAACACGGACACAATTGAACTCATTACTGCGCACAACGAGAAATACCTAGGACCAACTATTGGACGAACTACGGTCTCTACTTCACTAGCCATCTCACATGGTACACAACTTACGGAGATTCCAAAGGAATTCCAGCAATATGCAAAGGTCTTTTCAGACGAGGAATCACAGCGACTACCAAAACACCAGCCATGGGATCACAAGATAGACCTTCTACCAAATGCTATGATGCGCAAAATGGGAATTTACAGGCTCACACCACCTGTTGCGATCGCGGCCTTCGGCCGCGTTCACGACCTCCACGCACACTCCTGGATCACATGACCTTAAGAGGGGATCGAGAACGATGCCCCTAAGTCCACCAAGTCCGCCCCTAAAGCCAAGTTATAGCCAAGTGACCAAGTCAAACTTAGGGTCACGTGACCCTGAGAGAATGTCACATGACCGGTTACGTGATCTCTCCCCACTTTCCAGGTCACATGACCTGTCACATGACCCAGGGCGATCACGAGATCAGAGAGCACGTGATCCCGTCCGCTTTGGACGAGTTACTAAGCCATTGACCAATACCTGGAAGGTCATCAAGATTACCAAGCCCAAGGAGGCTTACCAAGACAAAGGATATCCCCGATAGGATCTTGGGATTCCCCAGGGGATTCCCCATAGCCTCTCCAAAGCACGTCCTATATTGGGAACCTCACTAGATCTTGGATTTCCCTGAATTCCCCGATCCGGATCAGGGATTCCCCATAGACTCTCCTGACCTTGTACCATATATGGATAGATTACACCTGTCACCTGTACTAGTGCCTGCCCTAAAGGCTGCGCACAGACCACCCTGTATTAGTATATAAGACCTGTGAAATGTAGCGAATAGTCCCCAGACTATTCTCTTGTCTACCCCCCACTGTTCACTCTGGAGCCAATCTTCTTTGCTCCCTTCCTCTTGTCGCTCTTCTTGCTCCATATCTCTGTCCTCATCCTCTACTACAGTCACCTCCAACTCTCTGCCACCGTCGCCGCTCACCTCGCTACTTTGTAAAAGTAGTAAGTTCGCGACACCACCAGAACTAAATGCACTACAAGAATACATTGATGCTGGCCTAAAGAATGGTACCCTACAACGATCCGAGTCCCCTTTTGCGTGCCCTTTCTTCTTCATAGATAAGAAAGATGGCAAACTTCGACCAGTACAAGACTACCGTCCTCTCAATGAGATTACAAGAAAGAATGCGGCACCTATACCACTAATCCCTGAACTTGTAGACAAACTACTCAGGGCGCGGTTCTTTACCAAGTTGGACGTACGATGGGGATACAACAATATACGAATACGAGAAGGCAATGAATGGAAAACTGCCTTTGCAACCCCTCTCAGTCTCTACGAATCACTAGTTATGACCTTCGGGCTTTGCAACGCCCCTGCGACATTTCAAACATTCATGGATACAAAGCTAGCCAACCTTATTGCCACAGGACACATCATTGTATACTTGGACAACATCTTGATATTTGCATCAACTCTGAATGAGTTACTAGCATTTATGCATCGCGTTCTCAAACACCTCCTAGAACTTGACCTCTACTTGTGACTTTCAAAGTGCTTTTTCAACCAAAGATCGGTTGAATACCTCGGCCTTATTATCTCTGAAGGAGAACTACACATGGACCCAGTCAAACTCACAGCCATTAAAGATTGGCCATGCCCAAAGTCTATCAAAGAAATACAGAAATTCCTAGGCTTTTGCAATTTCTACCACCGTTTCATACAAGATTACTCGACACTAGCACAACCACTGTTTGACCTAACCAAGAAGACAATGCCTTGGAATTGGACCCCTTCATGTGAAGATGCATTCACTATCTTACAATGTGTTTTAACCACTTCACCAGTCCTTGTGCTCCCGGACTACCAATGTCCTTTTACCCTAATCACAGATGCCAGTGATTATGCTACAGGAGCTATACTCGAACAAAACGACGCACTAGGTCATTCACACCCAGTTGCCTACTACTCAAAGTCACTACAACCAGCTGAACACAACTATGAAATCCATGACAAAGAACTACTAGCGATTATACACGCCTTGAAGCACTTCCGTCACTACCTGCAAGGTAGTCCACACACTACCAAGATCTTTTCAGACCACACGAATCTCAAGTATTTCATGATGAAGCAAATACTATCACACCGCCAAGCACGTTGGTTACTGTTTCTAAGCGATTTTCACTACGAAATTATCCCAAAACCGGGCAAAATGAATAAAGCTGATGCTCTGTCATGGCGGCCAGACTATAAAGAGAGGATAGCATCCAATAATGTGGAAAAAATCTTGCTCACACCAGACAAATTTCGAATTCAAGCACTACATACCATGGCAATTCCTATCGCTTTAAACACGGACTTGAAAACAATGCGATAAAATCGGATTGCCTTACTGGCCAACTACTAAAGGAAATCCTTGTTAGCGGCCCGTGCAGCGTGACTAAAGGCCTACAAGATTGGAACTATGAAGAAGGCCTTATCTTGAATAAAGGACTCATTTATATCCCTAACAATGGCAACCTCAAACACAAAGTTGTACAGACCTTTTACAATGACTTACTAGGCCATCCTGGAGAATGGAAAACTATTGAACTAATCACATGTGAATACTGGTGGCCAGGAATCACAGAATTTGTAAAGAACTACGTCAAAGGATGCACTACTTGTCAAGCAACAAAGATACGTCCCCCAGTCAAAATCCCAATCAAACCAAATGAGATCCCCACTGGAGTTTGGGAAACCATCACCATGGACTTCATTGTAGACCTCCCAAAGTCAAAAGGATATGATAGCATCCTTACGGTTGTAGACCATCACAGTAATGCAGTCATTCTATCACCTTGCCACAAGACCATCACCGCTGAACAAACTAGCCAACTACTAATGGACAATGTATGGAAATGCATGGGTTTCCCCCTAACAATCATTTCGGACCGAGGACCACAATTTGCAGCACAAGTAACCAGAGAATTATAGTGAAAACTAGGAATCGAGCAAAGGCTCTCTACAGCATTTCACCCACAAACGGATGGAGAATCTGAACGAGTTAACCAAGAAATTGAACAATACCTTTGTATCTGTGGAAACTTCCAGCAGGATAATTAGGCAGACTTACTCCCCATTATCGAATTCGCGCACAATGCACACCCTCATCACAGCACCCATAAATCACCATTTAAGATCTGGTATAGGTTTCAGCCTACCTTTAAACCACCATTGTACCTTCAAACCAGACTACAAAGTGTTGACGAACATGTACAATACCTAGAGCAAATACGCAAAGAAGTCACAGCAGCACTATTACTCACAGCCAATGAAATGTGCAAGGGAAAGCCCCCTGAACTATCACACATCTTCCGCAAAGACAACCTCGTTTTACTCGAAGCCACGAATCTCCAGACTACCCATCCTAAAGCCAAACTCGCACCTCGATGCTATGGCCCCTTTAAAGTACTATGGGCCACCGCTACTAACTGCAAACTAGA
Organism: Russula foetens; assembly: GCA_003316565.1. NCBI lineage: Eukaryota > Fungi > Basidiomycota > Agaricomycetes > Russulales > Russulaceae > Russula > Russula foetens. The sequence continues at coordinate 14,269 of QFFA01000954.1, forward strand.
ATTGCCTCCGACAATGAAGATACACCCTGTATTCCACAACTCACTCCTGAAACCATACATTGAAATGGCCTCACACGGCCCTAACTTTGAATGACCACCACCAGAAATTGTTGGCGATGAAGAAGGACACTACGAGATAGAACAAATCCTTAAATCCCGGCCTATACGAAACCGCAAAAGCACACAGTATCTTGTTAAATGGAAGGGTTACCCTGACTCCGAAAACTCCTGGCTACCTGCCAAAGAATTAACACACACCAAGGAACTACTACAGAAATTCGAAATGCGACATAGACAAGTTCAAGCCTTGCAGGCACAAGGAAAGCCTAAAGAGGGGATACTGTCACGATCGCGGCCTTTGGCCGCGTTCGTGACCTCCACGCACAACCCTGGAACACACACCCTTAAGAGGGGATCAAGAACGATGCCCCTAAGTCCACCAGATCTGCCCCTAAAGCCAAGTTATAGCCAAGTGACCAAGTCAAACTTAGGGTCACATGACCCTGGGAAAGTATCACCTGACTGGTCACGTGACCTCTCCCCACTTTCTAGGTCACATGACCTATCACATGACCCAGGCCGATTATGTGATCAGAGAGCACATGATCCTATCCGCTTTGGACGAGTTACTAAGCCATTGACCAATACCTGGAAGGTCATCAAGATTACTAAGCCAAAGGACGCTTACCAAGACAATGGGAATCCCCGATTGGATCTTGGGATTTCCCAGGGAATTCCCCATAGCCTCCCCAGAGTATGCCCCATATCGGGAACCTCAGCAGATCTTGGATTTCCCCAAATCTCCAATAAGATCTGATAGCCTCTCCATAGACTCTCCTGACCTTGTACCATATACAGTGGCTCAAAAAACTGTCCCAATGTTTTGCTATTTTGGAATGATTGACTTGCCATAAATCAAATAAATTATGTAATATTTTGAAAATAATATATATTATAGTTTAGCATCTTAGATTTCAGAAATACCCGGGGTCATGTGATTTAGATCTGAACTGATATAGCAATCAGCAAAATAAAATGCTCTATTATTGGGACAGTTTTTTGACCCTCTATTTTATATATAGTAGATGTACAATTAGTACCTTGTATAACCCCTATTAGTTCTAATAACTGCTTTAATTCTTCTAGGCATACTTTCTATAAAGCTTTGGCATATTTCTATTGCAATCTTATTCCATTCTACTCCCACTCTATCCTATAACTTATGCATTTCCTTTGGTAAAATAGATTCTTCGACAAAGCCCTTTTGAGATGCATCCAAAGGTACTCAATAGGGTTAATGTCAGAAGATTGGGTATTATTGCCTTCAAACTACTGAAAAGCCCTTTTGGGGATATATTTAGGGTCATTATCCTGCTAGAATAATATTTCTCCCTCTAGTATCTCTAGCTTGTTGAAGCTTTCCATCACTCTATCATCTAAGATATTATAGTATTGCTATATATCCATGGCCCCCTGAACCTCTATAAACATCCCAACCCAATTCTAGCCCATACAGCCCTATACTATAAGATTATTCCCCCCCCTATGCCTAATAGTTGGGGTAGTAGTATGGGCTAAAAGGGGTAAACCCCTTTCTGTCCAGATATAGACCCTTCTATCTGACCTAATCTTGTTGATCTTGTTTTTACCTGACTACAGGACCCTCTTCCAATCCTCTACTGTCCAATTTTTATAGCATTTGGCATGTAAGATGATCTTCTCAATCATGTTACTTGAGAAGAGGGTGCTTCTTTTTGATAACAGAGGAAAACCTATTCTCTTTGAGGATATTCCTAACTGTTTGTGCTGAGATAGGGTTAGGAGGATGCTGTTGATGAAATAGAAAGCTTGAACAGTATTGTGAAGCTTTCTAGTAGTAATTTGGTAAAGAATAGATTGTTAATTTATAAGGTAAAAGCTTAAAAGGATGACTTCTTTTATTGTTTTCCTTGTCTATGTCTGCTTCTTTCTTGATTCTACCAATAGTAGACTTCCCTATACCAGTTCTAGACTTGATTCCACAGACAAATAGTGTTTATGAAGAAGGGAGATGTGGTAGAGTACTAAGCAGAGGAGATAGGATACATAGTGGTAGTAAAAAGGGAAAAAGATAGTTGAAGTGATTTTAAGATATCAAACTTGTATAAACAAAGTCACATGACCTTGTTTATCACCTTTGGACTTGATCAATACTTGATCTTGAGATGATTCAGGTCAATAAAAAGAAGATATTGTGAAAATAATAGAGGGTCAAAAAACTGTCCCAATGATAGAGCATTTTATTTTGCTGATTACTACATTAGTTCTGATCTGGATCACATGATCCAGGGCATTTCCGAAAGCTAAGATGCTAAACTATAATATATATTATTTTCAAAATATTACATAATTTATTTGATTTATGGCAAGTCAATCATTCCAAAATAGCAAAACATTGGGACAGTTTTTTGAGCCACTGTAAGTGCCGCATTCTTGAGGACATCAAAGCAAAAGAAGGGGACAATATCTCTGAACACCTTATCAAACTCAAGAAGCAATAGGAGACTATCAAACTCTTCGATAAGGAGATGTACCATCAAATGTTCAACAATACACTCTTTAAAAAACAAATTACAATGATCCTATAGACATCGACAAGAAGAAACACATCAATAGTCAGGAACTAATTGGTATAATTTGTCAGGAATACAATCGTCGCTGCAAGGATGAATGCCAACCTCTGAAAGGAGATAGAACACATCCCTCAAACAACGAAAAATCCTCCAATATGAGCACCAATCAGGTGAATAATACCAATAAGGGAAAGTCTTTCTGCAAGAAGCATTGCGATCAATGTGACAAAGATGGTCATTATACTTTGCAGTGTCAATTCTTAGGCCAAAACAAATGCCACATCTGCGGACACTTTGGCTATGAATCAGACAAATGCTATCAGTCTACTAACTCAGGACAGCCTTCTGGCGCCAAGTGCAAGGCTAACCCAAATGGTAATCTCTCATCTTCCAGTGTCAAAAGGCAACACATTGAGGTGCATAATGCCAATGCAGGAGACACCTCTCAATCTGCCAACATCATGATCAACAACAAGCACCTAGTATACAACTATATTGAGGGTGAAGATGGATTAACTGATATAGTTAGCGATAACGAAAATGTATCCAAGA
>QFFA01000955.1:0-15995 GCA_003316565.1 Russula foetens
AAGAACCCTCAAGGGTATACAATAGCGGGGGCAAGGAGAGAACATTGCGTTACAGAGCACACACAGGATTAAATTTATCTTCTTGCTTCTGCTTCTCGATAGATCACAAGAACTTGAAGGCGGGATACTAACTACTTCCCTAGTTGCGCTTTGAAAGCACCGAAACGCGATCACGCGGACGTATACGTACCTCGGGTACGGCTCCCCGAACCCGCATGAAGATTTCTAATTGGGTTGGTTGAGAGGTGGATGTCGTCCTGGAAGGAGGAAGGAAGGAAAGAAAACGGCAGTCAACTTGAACCCCACTTTCTCGTATTCAGTGGTGGTCCCCACTTTTAATTCCTTACCATGTTCGCTCCACTCCACCTGCCTACCTCGATCTCGCGTCGTCATGAGATCAACAACACAAACACTTTGGACATTGGGCGTTTTGCTGCGTCTCTCTTAGTCTTAGTCCGGCTCCACACAAAAAAAATTGTATGGCGGGTATGCTCAGGAGGTCCCGTTATCTTCCGAGGAGCCTGGATCTCATCTTTCAAGGACTGGACGAGTTCTCGAATGATAGGTACCATTCGGAGAGACGTGTCGAGGCCGAGTCAGGTATGATAAGACGGTTTGCGCCCGACCGACCTATGTTCGAGACAGAACTAAAATGCGGGTGGTGCCGGCCTCGAGCCTAAGGTGGCCACCCGGGTCGCGGGTCGCGACCAACTTGAAGCGGAAGATGCTTGGCCTCTCAACCCAACCTATAAACGCGCCAACCAAGGAAGAAGGAAGGATCACAGAACACAGAACACACAGAAGACGTCACCGCGTCACCGATAGGACTGGCTCCACTTCACATGTTCAAGTCATGTGAAGGTGTGTCTTTCTTTTCTTGATGTTTGTCTGGGTCACGAGAACCCGCACCGGACATGGGTGTGAGGAATCGGTTGACGTGCTTCTGTCTTCTTCGCGACCCCACCACCGTTGGCACGGGTTCACTAGTTCACTTGCCATCCGCCATCCGCAACTTGGACCTCCACCCCAAAGCCCTGTTTGTTTGTTTGCCCATGTTTCGTTCGCCGCGTGGCACACCGTCGCGGTTGTCGGAGGCTCAAAGCAGCTCCAGGAACACACAAATCACAATGAGTCATAAGTTTTTCAATTAGCTCCGGCGTCGTACGGGCAACATGAGTGCAACATGGCTTCGAAAATCTACGCCGTCCACCAACGGCGACCGGGAGCGAGGGCCCTCTATTGTATTGCTTGTACTCTATCCAGTCCTCGTTCTCGTAAGCTTTCATCATTGTCATCTACAGTCGAAGCTCTTATAACCCATAGCCCTGAAATCCCATACTCTCTGAAATCCCATACATTTTTCGTGTTACCAAGTTGGTATGCAGGGAATAACCCATACATCTGTGATACCCAATAACCCATACCTTTTGTGACCCAAACCCCATACATTACTAGTACAAATTGGCTTTAGACGAAGCAATGAACTGTCAAAAAACCCATATTGACATAATTTCTATACACTCTCTGTGAAAACCATGGTATTGAAGACACTTGAAGCACTTCGAAAAGGGCTGAAAGCTCTTGAGAATTGAGTCAAGACACAGAAGGAGGTGCTCCAGGGCCACAGCAGGTCCTGGAGGTCTTGGAGAATGCCTCAGACTATGAACATGCCTTTGCAAATCTGGATGATAAACACCCATATCACTGATTATTTCCATTGCATATGATTAGTACTCTTAGAACTGCCTTAGAGACACATCAGATGTTTTCAAATTTCAATCAAAATTTTTGTCTATTTTTAGTAACATCCTGAAAGCCCATACGCTCTCAAACCCCATAGCTCTGAGCTGTCACGGAGGGGTATGGATTATAAGAGCTTCGACTGTACCATGCCATGCTTATGAACCCTTCTTTCATCGGAAGCGTCCCATTCTGCCCATAAACAGGAAGATGCCGTCCTTCCACCCTTCCGGTCATCACCATTCTCCCCGACCTCATTGTAAGCAACAATCGTAGTGACGGCAAGCCAACGAATGGCTCACTATCGCCAAGGGGCGTGACCCCGGACCTAATTACTTTTCCGGGAACAGGAAATATCATATCCCATACAAAAGGCCACCCATAATTTGTCTCATTTCCGCTCCACCCCTTTCCACCAGCCCTCCGCCTCCGCCTCTGTCACCACTTGACGAAAATCCTGAGTCATGTCAGAGAAGCGCCTTGGGCCATTCAGCCAACTTTTCCCTCCCAAGCCACTCTGGACCGCAGCTGACGCTCCTGATCAGACGGGGAAGGTTGTGATTGTTACTGGCGGTAATGGCGGTATTGGGAAAGAGACAGCACGGGTGAGTCCTTGGTCCCACCACTATCGTGGTCTTCTGCTGACGACGAACTGGGCAAAGGTGTTACTGTCAAAGGGCGCCAAAGTTTATCTCGCGACACGTTCACAAGAGAAGACCGAGGCGGCCATCGAAGAACTCAAGCGAGAAACTGGAAAAGATACCGTCTTCTTTCTCAGGCTTGACTTGGCAGACCTTCCTTCCATCAAGGCTGCCGCAGAAGATTTCGCCGGCAAAGAGTCCGAGCTCCATACGCTCTACAACAACGGGTAAGCTCGTTTTACGCCCATGCTGCCGAGCGCCTCTCTCATGCCGGGCAGTGGCGTCATGTACCCACCGATCGATATGATTACAAGCCAAGGCTACGACCTGCAATTCGGGACGAACGTTCTAGGTACGAATCGAGGTCCACTTTCACACATCGACGTCATGTCCTGAGACACGCACTCTCCAGGTCACTTTTATCTCACTAAGCTGCTCCTCCCTATTCTCACGGCGACCGCAAAGAAGTCACCTTCTGGAACCGTGCGCGTCGTCAATGTGAGCTCCATCGGCCATTATTTTTATGGGACGCCCGAGGGAATCCGATGGGCTACGCTCACCCCGGGGGATGATTCGCTCGCGGCGAGGAAGAAGCTTGGCACATCCAAGTTGTACGGCCAGAGCAAGTTGGTAAGGAACACGTCCCCTCGATTGACACCACCTTTCACTCAACCTGCTATTTCCCACAGGGCAACATCCTATTCTCAAACGAACTCGCTCGGCGATACGGCGGTGAAGGCATAGTGTCCATCTCCCTGCACCCAGGGGCCATCAACACGGATCTCTCGCGTTACGCGAGTGGACTCATCCAACGTCTTGGACGGCTGGTGACATATTCTGTCACATACGGGGCGATCAGCTCTTTGTATGCCGGCACCGCCCCCGCTGCCAGCGAACTCAATGGCAAGGTGGGTATCTCTACCTCCATATTTGCCCACCACGTACCGACTTGGGTGTAATAACTGATTCTCTTAATAGTATCTCACTTGCTGGGCTCGGGTCACGCTTCCGCATGAGAAGGCAATTGACCCTGAGCTGGGGACGAAATTGTGGGAGTGGTGTGAAGAACAAGTCAAGAATGTCTAGCTCCCGGTCTGATTACTGTACACCGTTGGTTGTATGACATGTCCACACTTCCCTAGTTGCGCGCGCTTCGAAAGCACTGAGCTGTGCCCGAAATGCGATCACGCGGACGTATACGTACCTCGGGTATGGCTCCCCGAACCCGCATGAAGATTTCTAATTGGGTGGTTGAGAGGTGGACTGAGAGGTGGACTGTCATCTGGAAGGAGGAAGGAAGGAAGAAAACGTCAGCCAACGTTGAACCCCACTTTCAATTCCTTACCATGTTTTCTCCACTCCACGTGCCTGCCTCGATCTCGCGTTGCCACTTTGGACATTGGGCGTTTTTTCTGCGTCTAGTCTTTGTCCGGTTCTACACAAAAAAATTTGTATTGCGGATATGCTCAGGAGGTCCCGAGGAGCCTGGATCTCATCCTTCAAGAACTGGACGAGTCCTCGAATGATAGGTACCATTCGGAGAGTGACGTGTCGAGGCCGAGTCAAGTATGATAAGATGGTTTGCGCCCGACCGACCTATGTTCGAGACAGAACTAAAACGCGGGTGGTGCCGGCCTTGAATCGAGCCTGAGATGGCCCATCTAGGTCGCGACCAACTTGAAAGCGGAAAATGCTTGGTCTCTCAACCAACCTATAAACGCGCCAACCAAGGAAGAAGGAAGGATCACAGAACACAGAAAACACAGAAGACGTCACCGTGTCACCAATAGGACTGGCCCCACATTCACGATGGGCAGGAATGGATAAGTCATATCTGTTCATACTCCAGCTTATGGTCCAATTAATGTCAAATAAATTGCTATGCTTATGTGTCAAAATATTTTAAATAAGAATACTCAAAAAAGTAGAAATTAAATGGCCACTGAGAGGGTTACTGATTATCTCATAAAATATTTAAAATAAACTGCATGTTACACTTGGAAAAACTGTTTAGCTGGGGAAAAACTATTGATAAGGGTTTTTTCACTCTCCCTCTAATTTTCAATTATTCAAGTAATCCTGATTTAAGATAATGTAACTTATAAGGGGGGTCAATTTATTTGACATTAATTGAATGATAAGCTGGACCATAAGCAGACATGACTAATCCATTCCTGCCTGTCATGATTAGCAAAAGCTCCAAAACCCCAGTGACAGGGAGGTAGCTTACATGATGGGCAGGAATAGATAAGTTATATCTGCTTATGGTCCAGCTTATGGTTCAATTAATGTCAAATAGATTGACCCCCCTTATAAGTCACATTATTTTAAATCAGGATTACTTGAATAATTGAAAATTAGAGGAAGATCAGAAAAATCCTTTAGGCTCAATAGTTTTTCCCCAGCTAAACAGTTTTTCCATGCCTGTGACATATAGTTTATTTTAAATATTTTATGATATAATCAGTATTCCTCTCAGTGGCCATTTAATTTTTACTTTTTTGAGTATTCTTATTTAAAATATTGTGACACATAAGGATAGGTCAAATTATTTGACATTAGTTGGACCATAAGCTGGAGCATAAACAGAAGGAGCATAAATAGACATGACTTATCCATTCCTGCCTGTCATGTTATGTAAGGGGTAGGCAGGGGGGCCTTGCCTCACAAATACAATATCATTGCCTATCCTTAGAGCTTATGCAAACTTTATACATGTTGAAGTAATGGACGCACATGCATAAAGTATATGCAGCATAGCTAAATTTGGTAGTCAATGGACCGTAGCATTCCAGAGTCACATTAAGTGCTCCAACAATATGATATGAACAATAGAACACATGAGTAGCTAGACACATGGACTGCCTGACCGACATGCATCATCTACAAGTAGAATTACCATATCTGGCCTAAATGGCTGCTAGTAGATAAGGATGCTCCCTACAAGTAAATGCATCCACATATCAGACTCTGCATGTCCGATCCTATGTACAATAACTTATAGTCACATTGTCCAGACTCTCTTGTAGGAACATGTGTCCTGTAGCCACAGTCCTGATGTTCTAGTAGTATAAATACCATACTGTACACGTTCAGTAATTGTAACTCTTCCAAATGTTCACTCTCCATCACTGCGCATTCCTTTCAATCCATACCTCTTATTTTAACAATACAAACTTGGTTGCTACCTGGTGAACATTGTATACACGCGACCTCGTGTGCCAGGATGTAGGCCTGCACCTCTTTGTCGTGCGGTGCTGCGACGTGGCTAGTTCTTCTGGCTTCTTCACACTGTTCTACAGCTCCGCCGTGCACCCTGTCTATGTCAGCTCTGTGGTGGGCCATACTGTTGCTGATGCTTTGTGGCAGGCGGTTCTTACTGGGATGTTGCATGTCCCTGAATTCCCTCCCTGCCCCCTTATCCTCTTCCTTCCCAATTGGGCCATTGCCCCTCGTCTCGTGGACCATTCGAAGCATGAGCACCTCCCCATGGCCTCCCGCTTCATAGACCTTGCTAACAAGTTCCTTGCTGATGATGACTCTTCCCTGTCGGTGTGGATCTTCTCCCAGAAGTGGGCCTGCCTGCCTTATATACTCGCCCTGGCCCCATTGCTGGCTGCCATGCCGACTGCTGGTCTGGACACCCCCCCTCCTACCCCCCCTACATGCTGTGAATTGGCTGCCCATCAGTAGGCATTGGACTACAATGCTCTTGTCCTACCCCACCGTTCGCTGGCCTGGGTGTCCGTTGTCAGGCCTGATGGCAATACCCCGCCCCCCTTTGTAGTTGGTGCCCTCTCACATCGCAACCAGAGATACTGTACTACTGAACAGCATAGAGCTCCCACACAAAATAAGCCCCTACATCCTTGCCACCCAAGCAAGCTGCTTGCCTTTTTCTGATATACCTATAAGGAAGACATGCTGCATATTTCTATGATGTCTTTGAGGTTGACTAGGGCTGCATGCTGTACCATATATGGCATACAGCCGTATACCAACAGCTTGAATATAGTATGTAAATGGTCACAACCCATACCATAAACCCAAACTCTAAGAGAGTTGACGGTATGGTACGGGTGTCAATATGGCTGTAAACAGTACAGTATGGCCGCCCACTCACCCTATACACCTCATAGGCTGCCAATGTTGCTGCTTGCTACGCCTCATGGGGCTGTCAATGCCCTTACCCTCTGTGCCTTGGAGGGCTGCCAGGCCCTTGCTGCTCGCTGCACATTGTGGGTGTTATTGGAAAGAAAAACCAAACTCAGTTACCAACATCGCTGATTGCCATACCTCATGGGGCTGTCAACAGCCCTCACCCTTCGTGCCCAAAGTTGCTGCTCACTGCTTGCTGCGCCTCATGGGGCTGTTGATGCCCTTACCGGACTTACCCTTCATATGTCATAGGACTGCCAATGTTGCTACTCGCCGCACCTCATGGGTGTGTCGATGCCCTCACCTCTGCATCTCATGGCCTGTCGTGGGGCTGCTAACACTGTCGTCTGCTGTGCATCATTGGGCTTCCAACGCCTTTGCTCCTTTCCATGCTTCACAGGACTATTGACACCCTTTCCCTCTGTGCCTTGTAGGACTGCCAACTCCCTTACTACTCGCCGTGCCTCATGGTCTGTCAACGCCCTCACTCGCCACAGGTCAGAAAGATATCAGTGTTGAATGCAGGGGTGCATGAGCGTTGCAAGGGCATGTTTACTTGTACCTGGCAGTATGCTGATGAACCCCAGGGGGGGGGGTGGACGATCTGCAAGCTGTCTGCAAGCAGTGTGGGGTGCATAGCATTGATAAGAGAAGGCCAGCATCGAACACAGGGGTGCAGGAACGTTGCAAGGGCCTGCATTAAATGCAGTGTGAGGCTGAGGTGACTCAGGTGAGGCTGAATTGATGTGACAAAAAAATATTGTTACATCTTACACCAACATGGAATCGAACCAGCAGCTGGGTGCTGCTCACTCATGTAAGCAAAAGATAACAAAACCAATACACCATTGGGTTGACAACTAACTACACTTTAAATGATACATGACCTACGCATGACCTACAGAGATTTGTTACCGGCCACTCAGCAGCAGCCTAAGTCCAACTTGAACAATGGTGTACTCGCCATCACCCATACCACCTGCACCAGCACTACAAGAACGACGAACCATACATGGACTCAAGTAAGACATACAAGCAGATCTGTGACAACCTCCAGACGTCCACTGCAGGCTGGTACACTGAGAGTAAGGCGATGGTAGACCTCCTTGTCATCTCTACCTTCCTCTTCCACAGTGGGCACAGCACCTGGGAACAGTTCCTCGCTATTGCTGCCAAGTGGGTCTGGACTATGCACCACATGAGTGTCGACCTAGCTGAGACAATCTTGTGGTGCTTAGATTCGCAGCACTTTGTGATCAGGATGGGTTGGAAGGCCATTTACGGCCGTAAGATGGCTGTTTATGGCCATATTCATATAGTTACATACGGCTCTACAGCCATATAGTGTATGGCCATTGAAATGGTGTATCAGGCCAGCAACAGTACAGTTATGGGACCCATACAAGTATGGCCGTAAACCTGTACCATACGGTTACAGTGTGCAGCCCTAAGGTTGACTTCAACTTTGCTTGTATCTAGGATCCCCAAAATAGGTAAGCACTGCTAGTGTCACCCACCTCTCTTGTCTAGCTAGCACTGTGGGGATGTAGGGCCAGCAAGTGCTGGCCTCTTGCACCTTGGCCTAGCCTTCCTCTCCTAGAGAACCTATGCCCCGCAGATGGTGTACTGCCCTACACTATCCTTTTTTTTTGTTTTTATTCATATAGGGTGGTGCATGTCCAGCCCTCTGTAGTACTGTAGGAGTGGTAGAAGAGCTGGCAGGTGTTGGATGTTGGACCCTGGCACTATACTGCACTACACTGACCCTCCCTGGGCCCTATGTGCCTCTCTTTTTCTTCTATCTGTCCAAGGCTATATATGGCACTAAGAGAGCAGTGGGTAGGCTAGCAGGCATCAGACCTAGGTACTATAGCCCACCTCCTTTCCCTGGGCCCCATGTACCCCTCTTTTTTCCCTGTCCAAAGCTGCATGTAATGCTATAGGAGTGGCAGGCAGGATAGCAGGTGTTGGACAGTACTATGGCCCAGCCCCCCTCTTCCAAGCTATCTGTACCTTCCTATGCATGCTACCCCTAGCCTTCCTAAGCTAATCCCTACCTTGCAGAGCCTGCTATCCAAGCTGTGCCCCATAGCTTCCTGGTGGTAGGCAGCACTATCTCAATCTCTGCATACCTCCAGATACTGCTCTAGAAGCAGCTCCAGAAGCAGCTCTAGGAGCCTCATCAGGGGAGCCTAGAGGAGCAGATCTTTGATAGCAAGCTGACCAAATATGAGTAGTTGGAGGATGATAAAGGCCAGGGCATCCTTGAGCATGCACCTGAGGCCAAAGAGGTAGCCCAAGGTAGGTGCAAGCAATATGATAGGGCTCACCAAAAGGAGTACCATAAAATGGTGCCATAAGCTGCAGGGCAGCTAGCTGGGGCCTAGTATAAAGAAGGACCTGGCTGTCTCCAAGCCTATACTAGTCTAGTGGCACTATATATAGGCTGTGAAATCAGATGCTGTTTTGGTTAGTATCTCAATAGAAGTATAGGCAGAGGTTACAGCACCAGGTTGGGTGGAAAAAGGGCTGAGGGACCTGCTGCACCATCTACTCAGCCTAGGGAAGCTATACACTGGCTATGGCCTCACCCCCTCTCTCTTGCCCTGCTGCCTTACCCTCTTTTAGGACTACCTACCTCCTTCTAGACATTGACAGGTGAGTTATTGGCATTCTGGTAGGACAGCCACAGGGTGAGGGCTAGAGGAACACCTGCTAGGAAGCATATAAGGCCCTTTAGCTAGTGGCCTGCAGGGCCAAGCTGTATAGGGCTGATGCTGGTAGCTGTCATGGAATTTCTATATGTATAGCCTACAACATCTCCCTAGGCCTAGGCCTTCTTGTGTATTACAGCTCCGTTGGTACTACCCCTATGCTAACTCAGTGTAAAGGAGCCCCATATGCTCAGCCAGGGCTCTGCAAAGAAGGACCAGCTGGCAGAGAGCTTGGTGAAAAACCCCAGCATCCAGAAGGTTTGCAAGTTTGCCAGCAGTAAGTACCCTATCCCTATTCTACTATACCTTTCTCAGCAGCCCCCTTCTTCAACTGCCTATGCAATATATAGAGAGCAAAACTACTACTATATGAAGAAGACATTTGAGGTAGTAAAGAAAAGGTCAGGCACAGCCAGTACAAGCTCCCTCCATTGACTCTAGGGCCATTGGTGACTCTCCTTGTCATACATTCAACATAAGTAGACAGTCAGTTGCCTCACCACATGTTGATAAAAACAATCTTACCCAGGGCAGGTGTTCAATCATACCCCTTGGTGACTTTGACTATACCCTTGGAGGCCACCTTGTCCTCTGGAACTTTGGTCTGGCTATCTAGTTCCCACCAGGCTCTACTGCCTTGATACCATTAGCACTGATCTGCCATTCAAACACCACAGTTCAGCTTGGTGAGGCAAGATACTCAGTGGTATAGTATGCCTCTAGAAGGGTCTTCTATTGGGTAAACAATGGCTTTGTCACAGAGGCAGTATGGTATGAGAAGGCCATAGCTGAGAAGGAGGCATAGAAGGCAGAGCAGGCAGGGAGGTGGCAGAGTGCAGTACAGTCCTATTTCACACTAGACCAGCTTTTGGAGGGAGAGGGAAGGGGCCAGGCCCAGGAGGTTCCTTTGGCTTTGGAAGCAGCTTTGTTAGCATAGTAAACAGCCTAGCTAGATTTGTTTATAAATGGCATAGTGTACCACATGTGCTTTACTTTTATTATAAGTGTATAGGTATGGTGCACCTTATTTTTGGCAGATAATTATATAGCAAGTTATATCCCAAAAAAGAAGCAAGCTCAGCTATCACTATATACAGTGGCTCAAAAAACTGTCCCAATGTTTTGCTATTTTGGAATGATTGACTTGCCATAAATCAAATAAATTATGTAATATTTTGCAAATAATATATATTATAGTTTAGCATCTTAGATTTCGGAAATGCCCAGGATCACATGATTTGGATCTGAACTGATATAGCAATCAGTAAAATAAAATGCTCTATCATTGGGACAGTTTTTTGACCCTCTATTTTATATATAGTAGATATACAATTAGTACCTTGTATGACCCCTATTAGTTCTAATAACTGCTTTAATTCTTCTAGGCATACTTTATATAAGGCTTAGGCATATTTCTATTGCAATCTCATTCCATTCTACTCCTACTCTATCCTATAACTTATGCATTTCCTTGAGTAAAATAGATTAATCTACAAAGCCCTTTTAAGATGCACCCAAAGGTACTCAATAGGGTTAATGTCAGAAGATTGGGTGTTATTGTCTTCAAACTACTGAAAAGCCCTTTTGGGGATATATTTAGGGTCATTATCCTGCTAAAATAATATTTCTCCCTCTAGTATCTTTAGCTTCTTGAAGCTTTCCATCACTCTATCATCTAAGATATTATAGTAGTGCTATATATCCATGGCCCCCTGAATCTCTATGAACATCCCAACCCAATTCTAGCCCATACAGCCCTATACTATAAGATTATTCCCCCCTATATGCTTGATAGTTGGGTAGTAGTATGGGCTAAAAGGGGTAAACCCCTTTCTATCTAGATATAGACCCTTCTATCTGACCTAATCTTGTTGATCTTGTCCTTACCTGACTACAGGGCCCTCTTCCAATCCTCTACTGTCTAGTTTTTATAGTATTTGGCATCTAAGATAATCTTCTCAATAATGCTACTTGAGAAGAGGGTGCTTCTTCTTGATAATAGAGGAAAACCTATTCTCTTTGAGGACATTCCTGACTATTTGGGCTGAGATAGGGTTAGGAGGATGCTGTTGATGGAATAGAAAGCTTGAACAGCATTGTCAAGCTTTCTAGTAGTAATTTGGTAAAGAATAGATTGTTTATTTATAAGGTAAAAGCTTAAAAGGGTAACTCCTTTTATTGTTTTTCTTGTCCATGTCTGCTTCTTTCTTGATTCTACCAATAGTAGACTTCCCTATACCAGTTCTAGACTGGATTCCACAGAAAAATAGTATTTATAAAGAAGGGAGATGTGGTAGAGTACTAAGCAGAGGAGATAGGATGTATAGTGGTAGTAAGAAGCAAAAAAGATAGTTGAAGTGATTTCAAGATATCAAACTTGTATGAACAAAGTCACATGACCTTGTTTATCACCTTTGGACTTGATCAATACTTGATCTTGAGATGATTCAGGTCAATAAAAAGAAGATATTGTGAAAATAATAGAGGGTCAAAAAACTGTCCCAATGATAGAGCATTTTATTTTGCTGATTACTACATTAGTTCTGATCTGGATCACATGATTTTGGGCATTTCCGAAAGCTAAGATGCCAAACTATAATATATATTATTTGCAAAATATTACATAATTTATTTGATTTATGGCAAGTCAATCATTCCAAAATAGCAAAACATTGGGACAGTTTTTTGAGCCACTGTAGTATATTTTTGCATTTTTGCAGCTATATAATGAGGCATATACTGTCGCCTATTGTATTCTTATCTTTAATTAACAACTCAAGTATTTACTCTATGCCTATGGCATATCTTACAAACAAAGTTGGGGGCCCTCAAGACAGTCTGGTTCTTGAGCTGAGCCAAGCTAAGCCAAGCCAATCAACATTCTGACCTTCTCTGGCTAGATTATAGCTTACCTTTGGTAGCCAACACTGTACACACATTTTTCAATGACAATGACAGCAGCACAACACACTAGCAGCAGCAGTGGCAGCAGCACAGCATACCAGCAGTACACCAGCAGTGGCAGTGGCAGCATGGCATACCAGCACCAGTACCAGCGGTGGCACAGCACAGCACACTAGCAGCAGCGGCGGTAGCAGAGCTGCATACTAGCAGCAGTGGCAGAGCTGTGTACCAGTAGCAGTGGCAGAGCTATGTACTAGCAGCAGTAGCAGAGCTGTGTACTAGCAGCAGTGGCAGAGCTGTGTACCAGTAGCAGTGGCAAAGCTGCATACCAGTAGTAGTGGCAGAGCTACACACTAGCAGCAGTGGCAGAGCTACACACCAGTAGCAGTGGCAGAGCTATGCACTAGCAGCAGTAGCAGAGCTACGCACTAGCAGCAGTGGCAGAGCTGCATACCAGCTGCAGTAGCAGTGCTACATACCAGCAGTGGCACAGCAGCAGCAGCAGTGCTATATACTAGCAGCAGTAGCACAGGGTAGCAGTGGTGTAGCAGTGCAGGGGGGCAGTGGTATAGGGCAACAGCAGTGGAAGACAGCAGCAGCACAGGGCAGCAGTAGCATAGCAGCATAGGGGGGTAGTGGTGTAGGACAGCAGCAGCACAGTGGCATAGTAGCACAGGGGGGCAGCAGTATGGGGCAACAGCAGTGTGGGGCAACAGTAGCATAGGGCAACAGTGGTGCAGGGCAACAGTAGCACAGGACAGCAGTGGTACAGGATAGCAGTGGTGTGGGACAGCAGTAGCATGGGATAGCAGTGGCATAGAATAGCAGTAGTATAGGACCAGCAGCAGCACAGAACAGCAGTTGAAGTGAGAATTGAAGGTCTTGCATATGAGTTTGTAAGGCCGATCAGGTCCAATAGGGTAATAGAAGGAAGTGTCAAGATAATAGAGATAAGATAAGCAGAAAAGAGTTATAGACCTTCTAATCTTCAAGGCTGAGTGGCTCGGCAGCATAGGTACAGCATCAAAAATGTTGAAGACGGAGGCTCAGAATACATGCAAAGAGAGAGGGTAGAAACGCCAGGGGAAAACTCCATTCAGACACGAGAGCAGACCAGTTTATATACAGGTGGAAGCACTGTAGAATATGAAAATGGAGCACCGAGATTATCAAGAAGACAAGTAAATATACGAACAGACCAGACAATGTTGTACATAGGTTGGATCAAAGAAAAAGACAGAGGAGCGATGAAAGGATGAAAGGATGAAAGGATGAAAGGAAGATGGGATGCAAGGGGATACAGGATGAGGGAAATGCAGGGCATAAGGCCCGAAGACCAAGGACAGGGACTTGCTAAAGTAAGAGGTCAACTAATCCAAAAAAGGGGAACAATAAAAATCAAAGACATTGGAACAAATGAAATCTAGCATTATGGACAGAAGGGTGTTCACATCAGCTTTGAGTGAGTGATGAAAGGCAGGATGATTGGGTGGTGGAGCAAGCACACAAGGTGGTACAAGCAGACAGGAATGGTGGGTGCAAACAGGAATGGTGGGCGCAAATGGGACTTGAATGTCAGACTTGGCAGATGACAAAGTAGGAGATGTAGTTCTTGTAGGGATTGTATTGAGATCACCAATACCCCCAAGCACAAGTGCTTTTTGTGGGCAACAACAAAGCTCACCTTATACAGTGGTGCAGGACAGCAGTAGCATAGGATAGCAGTGTAGGACAGTAGCACAGGACAGCAGTATGGGACAGCAGCATAGGACAGTAGCACAGGATAGCAGCAGTGTAGGATAGTAGTACAGGTAGGGATTGGCATGGGTAACCCTGGGGTATTTCAGGGTGACCCGTACCTGTACCCGCCAAAAACCCGTACCCGCACTCAGGGTGCGGGTTTTCACGGATATGGGTACAGGTCACCCCCGGGTTGGAGGGTCAGAAAACCCGTACAACGGGTAGAGTGTTCATGCCAGAAATAGATATACGCAACACAAAAGAAGCATGGAGTTATGAGATTCAATGACAAGACAAAACAACAGCACTCTTCTAAGCTATTGTCACCGCACACAAGGCTACAATATAGGGATCTTATCCCAGTCCATAGTGAGCTCATCTTCTTCCCCACTAACTTCAGCCACACCAACAGCCACTTTAACGTCGCCATCTTTTACTAAACCCTGGGTGCTCCACAGTCCAACACAGAGAGATGCGTGGGTGGATTGGACTGCAAGGTGGCTGCGGACATAAGGAAGGATCAGACGGCCACGACTGAAGACACGTTCAACATCAACAGTTGTGGCTACAGGTCAAAAAATTCAGCACCTGAGATAAATGCGAGAAGACAAGAACTCACCAGGAATAGATAGGTAATCCCAACCCATACATGATAAACGTGGAAAGGCTGCACGTCTCTCATGCCACCACATGAGCCCATCCTTCACATCTTCAACCTCAGCTGCAAGGTAACGTTGTAGTTCATCTGATGATGACAGTGATTTTGGAGTAACATCCATGATTTTGTCAAACATATTTGTCGGTTCGAGGGATGAAGAAGCCTGTAAATAGAGTCATTACAGTTTAGATATTAGCAAATGAACCACTTACTGTGACGTCCCTATCTGCTTGGGTAGTGCTGTCATCCCCCTCAATATCCAACAACCAGTAGGATCTGTCGAATTCGTCTTGAATTATTTTGTGTGCTTCCTCAATTGCCGAGTCATCCCAGTTGTTTTGTTGGAAGTACTCTAACTTGTGACGAGGGTGAAGGACTGGATAAATCGGGGTTAGAGAAATAAAAGACAGGAACCATTAAGAAAGGGACATACTTATCGCAATGCGATAGACTTCTGACTCCCCAGTTTTGTTGTGGTATTTGTCTAGAGTCCTTTTACCGATAGTGAGTGCAGCACGGATTGGAAGGGAGAACTTGGACACTGATTTTGATGATGCGGTAAGGACCCTGTCGATAAGGTCCATGGCTGGGATGACAGTGGCGAGGTTGGGGGTGTTCCGAGAAAAAAATAAAGTTGCATCTTTGAAGATCTAGAAGAAATGATGTGAACAACCAAAAGCTGAAACAAGGGAGAGGAATATTACTTACCTTCAGAACATCTCGAAGCTCTGTAGCGATATCCCATTCAGCAGAAACCAATTCATATTTGCAGAGGTCATATCCACAGACTTCAGTCATTGCATCAATAGCAACACGGTATCGAATGGCAAACTCAAGCATGTCAAAAGTAGAGTTCCAGCGAGTTGATACATCACGGGGCATTATACATGGGGATAGGCCATGAGTGGAAAGCGTCTTGTACCACGCTGGCAGGAGGTTCGTTGTTGAGTTCTTCAGCGTAAACGCAATTTTCCATAGCTGTCCAACATTTGTCAGCTTAGGGTTGGGGGCTATCAGACGTAAACAAACCTTCAGGAGCATCAGCCTGATGGGCTCAAGACCCGCATTGTCATCATTGCCACCTTCGTCATCTTCATCGCCTCTGTCGTCCTCCCTCTCATCACCATTACCTGTTGTCTGCTCATGTCCTTCAGCCAAGTCAGCAAGGGCGTCATCCAATGCTTGTATGTCCTTTCCCTTTCGTACATCAAATGGCTTGAGAATTGACTTAGCAACAAGATTGATGGTGTGCACAAAACACCTAGTTTGATTTGCAGGGCCAGGAAAGTCGTGAAGGGTGTTGCCAAGGTACCGGATCATACTATCATTGTTGGATGTGTTATCACCGGTTATGCTAAGTACCTGCAAATGCTGGTAAGTGACCTCCTCTGATAACTGGCCAGCGCTCTTACCTTTTCTTCTATACCAAAGTTTTTCAGA
>QFFA01000959.1:2654-16612 GCA_003316565.1 Russula foetens
GCCTTCGAGCCAGCCTAAGGCTGCCACCGCCCGTGCGTCTAGTACCGTGCCCGTCGCAGCGATCACGTGTGCTGCCGTTGGCGGGGTCATCGTCCTGGCGGTGGCAGCGGCTCTCATCTATTACTTCCGGATCCGGCGCAGAGTCAAGACTATGAAGAGGTGCACGGATATCCTTGGGCCAGGTGCGTCCTTTTTTAAAATACAGCGCCGCGGCCCTAAACTGATGGACTGTATCACTTCTTGTGCATTCTCACCTTCTTTGGATACTAGAGCTCGCACCTATGTCGCCGTCCCAGTCGTCGCAAGTCTCGTTCGAATCACTGGTCAAGTCCGATAGGACGCTCGTCCTCTCGCCGTCGACGACGTCCGATCCGTCAAGGCACTTCCTTCCTTTGGCCACTCCCATGGTTTACCCCCCAGCGACCGTCGACCGTCCGAGCCAGCCACGGCCCCCCCTACGCATCTCGACGATCATCATTGGCCCCCCTCCTGCTCCTCGACGTGGGCCCATCACGACCCCAGAACCCCAAAGTCCGTTGCGCTCGCCACCTGTGACGTTGTCGTGGCCAAGCCCCACGCCTCTGTCCGAGTCGTAGTAGTTACCATTTCTGTGAACGCGCCCGAGGGGAATGGCAGGTCTCTGACCGACCCTCCGATGCCCGTTCTTTTTCACGATCTTTCGTTCAGACCCATACCCTTCCTTTTTCTCCACGATGTATGTATGTATGTATGTACTATGAGCGCTTTGTGTAGTAAAAAAAAAATCGCAGACAAAACCCCCTGTCTTTTCTTGCACCCATCAGAAACGGTCGATACGCCGGTGTCGCAAGATGCAGTACTCAAAGGCGGTTAGCACGGTTAACGTTTGAGCCCTGACGCTTCCAGGACGTTTCGTTGCCAGCGTGTGAACGCTGTGAACTGCCGCGCATGATTTTGCGGCACAGCCACATACAATTAATACAGTACGTACGGATACTAGCAGGTCGATTGACATCCCAGCCTCAGATCACCGCTCGCAGTCAAGTGGCGCCGGAGCACAAAGGCGATCTTTTTTGTAATTGATGCATTGATATTTGATTTTGAGTTCCTTAACCAAGTGGTAATAAGTCTTTGCATGGGAATGCCGCATACGGTATGATCATCATGATACACATCGTACGTTCTCCATTGCTGACGTTATCAGGTGTATGCCCCGGCATCGGCATAGGCATAAGGTATAGTCACTAGGGCGCTGCTACGATCTTCAGCGTGTCAACGCGCCAAGTATGATATGTCATCATGAGCCAGACATGATCCTAGTATTCGTAATAGGTGCCGAGCAAGACTAGTTGCCGAGCCGAAGTCCGAAGGTCTGTCCGCACGCGCACGTCTTGGCAACAAACAACAAAGTAATGGGAGTTACTCTAGTGGTGTCAACAAACAGTACATCAAAAACAACCACTGCTATTAGAGGGTTTGGTAAACAGCAAAGGACCAAGCGATGGCCTGGATATCCTTCCTTTGTTAATATGGACAATACAATGCGAGTTGCCTGCAAGTAGGATAGCGGTCAATCGAGCATGTGAGTGACAATGTATACAGTAAAGTGCAAAACAGAGCGCTACGACGTTATGATTTGAATATGCGGAGCAGTCGCGCCTCCGTGACAATACGGGTACGACAAAGCGGGCACTCTCGAGAAGAGGACATGATGAGATCTGAGCACTGGCGACACATTGCCAAATGGCTACGGAAACAACTTTCGTTGGAAGTGGATGCTTTTCAAATGAGATGGACACGCACCCGCAATCAACAATAGCGATGTTAGCTTCTTCGTCCTGGCAGACAACACACAGTCCATTTCTCTCAAGGTCGACAGCGGTTCCCATCATTGGAGATGGTGGTACGTTAGGCTTAGGCCGTTGAGCATCGTCCTCAGGTACGCGTGCACCACTACGTGGTTCTTCATGCCAGTGAGCCTGTTCATCCCGACAATGTTGTTCTTCCATCATCGCGTGCTGCCGGGCAGTAATTTCTTCTTCCTCGCGTGCGTGTATCGCGGCTTCTCGTGCACGTTCCTGACGTTCATCACCGAGAAGTGCATGTACACGTGCGACAAGGTCGCTTTTTTCAAGCATGAGACGCGCGTTCACATGGTTCTGGAATAACACCGTCTTCAGTGCGCTTATCGACATCTTCGAGACTTCATCATCTGTCATCGCCAATAACTCGTCCAGAGAGGGTGCAAGCGGAGGTGGAGCGTTAGATGGTGAATGGGCCGCTGGATTAGTCGAGTTGCCATTACTGGGCGTAGTACCCTGACCTGGGGTATGAGTCGTGTCAGGGCGAGGCTGCTGGTCTGGCGTATCACTCGAGGCAGCGGAATGGGATCGAGATGTCGCCATCGGAGGTGGGGTTGAACGTGGGGGAGGGTATGGCTGGGGGCGAGGGGCAGGCTGTGAATGTGGAGAAGCCTGAGGATGAGGTGGCGGCATCTGTTGTCTAGATGGATCGAGATCTGGGCGGGGGAAATTGGCGGATGCATTACTAGGAGGTTGTCTCGGTCTCGGTGGACTGGGCTGTACAGGTGGTATCCCATCACGCCTCGAGAACAGCCCACGGGGTCTACTAGTTCGGCCGTTGGGAACAGAGTGCCTCCTGTAGAAGTTCTACAGATTGAAAGTGAGCATACCAACCATATCAGCTGTACATAAAGACAGACTCCGTACCTCGTTTGCGTATGGCAAACATCCATTCACCTACGCGTGAAAATTTACAAATATAAAAAGCACCATACGATGTCACAGTTGCACTCACCCTGACCGAGATGATCCTCTCGATCAGATCGTCCTTCTCAAGGACGCCGTCTGCCCCGATATCGTATGCGTCAACATACTTCTTGAGTCTTGCCAAAGAGAGATTCCTCAAGTAAGCCCGACCGCCAGCAGTGACTAATCACGCCTCTCTCTGGTTACGATACTTCCAAAACAAGCGAAGGGTCAAGAAGAAGACGTACTGGTTAAGTTTTCTATGCAGAATGCGCAAACAGGGACGGGGTCAAAACCAGCGCTACGTCCCTCCCTGGGCATGAGAGCCTGATAATCCGAGCATGAAGAACAGTAGGAGTAGCCTACAAGGAGATAAATATGTGAAAGGCGAAAGCACGGACATAGTGGACCCACCGCAATGATTACACCTGCGTGCACGAGTAAAGACGATGTTAAACTCTTTATTACATCTACGGCAACTGATGTCTGCGCGCGAGGAACCATGGGGAGATGGCGCAGGGCCGCTGAGCAGGGGCATTCCTGTGGTGGTGCGATCTGCCATTATTGAGATGAAGATGGATGAGTGAGAGATCAAGTTGCCCAATGACCTCGCTTGGTCAGCCTTCAAATATTGCCCGATCACGTGCAGTCTACCAAAGATCTACTCTACCAGTACACTACCTACTACGGATACGGATATTCCTATTTCATTTCACAACTTTGGCTCGTTTCTCTTGACAATCTTTAGACATAATTCTAACCAGTCTTCCGGCCCGTTCGCACCGACTCCCTTTAACCATTCTTTGGCCTTCCCGCTCTGTTCTATTGCTCTCCACTCTTTCCGCATCTCGTCCTTGAGTTTCCAACATTCGAACTCCCGGTCCGAAACTTTCCAACTCTCTCCTGAAAAGGCAAGGAGTTGGGACCGATATTCGTAAGGTTCGATGAGCTTAGCAAGGCGAGACCAGCGCTTGGCCATGCGTAATGGGTCATCAATTCCTTCTTCATGCATGAGTTTATGTGCGCGTGATGTGATATCCACTTCACAAGCGAGCGTATCGAGAGATTCAGGACTTTCTAACACCCGCGCAATGGCACGGGCCTGCGCCTCGAAGAGCGGAAAGGGCCCCACCATATACGTCAGGCCGGTAAATGCGATAGAAGTCGGGGGGAAATCCCCTCGCAAAGGGAAAAGCTGGTATGCGAGAGGAAAGACGTGATAAGTCGAGTTGTAGAGCTCGCTTGGCAGCGGCGGTGGTATTGAAGGAAGCCCCTGCTTGATCTGTGGGAGGAAAGGGAAGGACATCTCGTAGCCCGTCGCCAGTATGACCAAGTCGATATCGGATTCGGTCGAACCATCTATCAACAAAACCGACCCGTCATCCCGGTACTCTGCAACTCGGACCACCTTTCTGTAGTTTTCCGTGTCGTCGGGATATGGGTATGAGCCACGCTTGGTATCCGGTAAGGAATGTAGAAGAAGGGGTACGACCCCAACCAAATCCGTGCGGAGATCCACCGCGCTTGGTCCACCGCCAACCAATAGGATCTTTCTATGATGAGCAAACGGATCTGGGCGTCGGAACCACGCTGAGTGCATAGCGCGTCCAGAGTCGAGCCAACTCTGTAATCCAGGCGTATCCGGATATCGGGGCTTGCGGTAGTGTCCGTTGGCCACGACGACAAAATCAAACTCTAGTTCCTCGCCCGTCGATAAGGTGACGTCCCATTTTTTTCGAGAGCCTGAATCCCAAAAGAGCTTCTCCACGCGTGTGCAAAGTCGCACGTAGCGGAGGAGATCGAAGTGCGTCGCGTAGTCTTCCAGATATTTATACACGACGGATGCTGTCGGGTAGGGAGAGGTCTCGAGGGGGAATGAAAAGCTCGGGAATGCCATCACGGGGATTGGAAGATTTGCGCAAAGCGAATCATATAGTGGCGTCAAGGGAGGATTGTCGGAGGGAGGGGCGGGATACCTGGTTCAAGAAGACATGAAAAAAGGTGGGGGTGAAAGAGGTGATTTTGTGGACAATACCATATTCCACCGACTTTGTCTCTCTCTTCGAATGCGATTAACGACCATTGGCCCGTTTGTACCTGATGTATCTCGGAGAGAACCTTTAAGGTCGCGAGCCCGTTGGCACCTGCGCCGATGATGCACACACGTTTGGATACGCCCATGGTTACACAAGGATCTTATTGAGCCACATAAGTCAATCAACCTGTGCGCACAGAGATAGCACGTACCACACACACACACATACACTGTCGTCTTGGGTCTATCCAGTCAAGATATGCGAGAATTTTATGCCACGCTCAATAGCCATTCTTCTTTTTATCATCAAACATGACACTAGTTTCGGCCCGGAAGCAAAACAATTACCCATATTACTTCTATTCCTGTGTATTCGATTATCTAACCTACAGCGACGGCCCCAATTGAATAAATCTACAGTAACAAATGTCGGGAGCTCCATGGAAAGAAAGTCATGCGAAGAAAACATAGTATGTGGGCTAGTCTTCCGACCAGACTGGACCTGAACCAGGCCGCTCGAGGCGCCATCGAGCTCGGAGCCCTCAGGCCGCTGGATGAATTGTGCCCATCTCTTGCAGCTCAACAACACTCCCCAAGCGTGCCGTCCGCTCAGCGTCAAGTCCCCGGTAAAATGGTTTATAGTGTCTGGGGAGGAGCTTACCCGAGACACCTACGATTGCGGAGTGGCAGTGGCATCAGTACCGTGCGGGGCTGCATAGTTCATACTACAACGCCACGTACCGTAAATCAGGCTCTCGACCTTCCCTCTGATACCGCCACGGTGATATACGTGAGTCTCGTCCGTCGGTGTCGGCGTCGGTGTCGACATGGTGGGCGAAACAGAAAAAGCTATGGGTATCGTGGCCTCTACGATGCCAGCAGTCGACATGTTACAGGATTACGACAGTAGGATGTGTGTCACTCGCTGCTGTGTGGGTGTTAGATTGATGTTTTTTTCGGAGCGCAGAGTGCTGCTATTTTATCCCGCCCCGCAAAGCACAAAACGGACCGAGCTCGGAAACAAATTCCGAGAGTCCGAGGTTTCCGGGTACACCCGGAATCCCCCGAGGCGAGAGAAACAGATCGGGGCCCGGGTCAATTCCGAGTAAAAAGTACGCGTCCCCAATTTGGCTTATCGGTCGACTGCAAGTTCCCCCGAACGCCGAGTTGACCCTGGGACCGGCCAGCGTCCAGTCCGGCTTTTTTGCCAACGCATCAAATCTCGTCTTTGTCCAGGCTTACAGGGCGTACCGTCACATGTCATCGGCTCAGTAATCCGCTGACAATCAAACGTACCGGTTTAGACTTCGAAGTTGCGGCACATGGGTTATAATCATGTGGAGGCACGTAGGCTAGCACGGGTTACCATTCCATGGTTTCCATTGCTCAGGCTACTGGCGCTTATCTGGACAGAACAATGAAGACATTCAGTTGTAGACTCCCCACTAGTCTTCCACCGTACGATCATCTTGGACTTAGCAGTGACCACACTCCACTATACAACAGTGATGACTGAACCAGGAGGCGCCTAACGAATCCAAATATCGGTCACGTGACCACTTCCTGCTGACTCAGTTCTTTCTTACAAACGCGCGGACTCGAAGGTGCGAAGGTGCCCTTCGGATCTCATGGAAGCCATCTGTGGAGCAAATCTAGACGTATAAAGGGCCTCTCGGGGTGATTGCTTTTTGGCATCCACCCGGTCTTAAGTCGAACAGACGACACAACAAACTCGACCATTTAGCGGCTCCATCGAAGATCAAAATGTCCAAGGTGACATACACTATACTTGAGATCTTGAGATACCAACACGAATGTTAACGGATATGCGTCAGCCCGTCCTCTATACCTTCCCTCACGCCGTCTGGCCCTCTGCTCCAACTTTGGCTCTGTTAGCTTTCTTTGTGTGTCCAACGTAGACCTGACAAGCTAACGTATTTGGTATCTGTTGCACAGTGCTGAGCTCGGTATCGACGCGGATTTGAGCCATCTCAATCTTGTCGAAGGTGAAAACTTCAGTCCCGAGTTCCTGAAACTCGTAAGCCGTAATCGCGTGGGATTTTTTTTCACGCCGTTATTGAAGCTCATTTTCTCAGAACCCGAATGCCACCCTCCCCACCCTGACCCATGGTGAAAAGTCATACACGAGCACCGCTGAAGTGATTAACTATCTCGTGTCGATCTCATCGACAAAGGTCGCACCCGAGACGTCCATCACGACGACGGTACACGAGGCCAAAATCGACCCTAACGTTGCAATCCTTTCCGCGGTAAGACCTCGGTTATCCTTGCCGACTCGCTTTCCTTATAGGATTCATTAATATTCATTGTTTCAGCGGAATGACGAGGAACTCACCAAACTCTCGGGCGGGTTCGCAAACGTGTTCACCACTACTCGTAAGCGTCGATGACGTGCTCGGTCTCTCTCAGGCGGGGATACTGATTGACGACCATATCGTCTTCTGTCCTCTCGCAGGGCTCGAGCACTTGAAAAAGCACGCCGCGGCCCCCGAAGCGAAAGTACATAAACCGTTTTACGACAAGAAAATTACCGCGATCACCGAGCTCCACGCGCTCCTCAACTGGCAGGCGTCCGACGAGGTCAAGCGGGACTTCTTCTCCACCTCCACCGCCCTCTGGGAGAGCATCAAGGCCTTCGTCCTCGAGACGCTTCCCGCGGCGATCGCCGCGGGGCCGTTCATCGGCGGGGACCGCCCCGGGGTGGACGATTTCCACGTCGGGGCATGGCTGGCGCGCATTGCGTCTGTCCTAGGAGCGCAGAACTCGGACGCGGGCGTGGCTACTTTGGAGGAGGCGTTTGGTCCCCTTCCTGAGAAGGTAAAGGCGTACTGGTCGGCGTGGATCGTACGCGATAGCTGGGTGAAGGCATACCCTGACAACGTATTGCACTAGAGGTTTACGAAAAAGATTATTTTCCCGCAGGCTTTTCAAAGTTTGTGCTGTAATATTCCTCGTAATTAGCCCATGCATGAAATAATATTGTATTTCTTATCCGGTCGTGTGCCCTCAAACCATTTATTACATGGTGCGATTAAGGTTCGCGTTTTTCGTTCTTACCCCGCCGTCCAGAAACGACCCTTTTTCTGTGAATGATAAAGTCCCCCATTTTTCCCTGCAGTATCATGCGCCACGTCCAGACAATTAGTTTTTCGTCTTCCTCTTTGGCACCGAGCGATACACCGGTACTGTCCCCACTTCAAGGGGGATCATCTTCGGAGTAGCGCGCGCGTTGATGGCGTCGACCGATGCGCCTTGGGCAATCCGCGTGTCTTCGGCCGTGAGGATTGGGGTACGACGAGAAGGGGCTTGACTGTGTTGAGATAGGCGTCGGTCGTGTGCTGACGAAGGTCGATGAGGAGAGGTTGGAGACGAGGTGCGTAGATGAGGATGGAAACGATGGCTAGGCATGGTCGGGCGCACAGAGGGCGTCGCGTGGTCAAATGTGCGTGCATATCATGGCATAGTACTTTACCTTACAATTCGAATATTGCGCCTTACTATGTAGAACAGAATATAGTACAGTACAGTAAATATAGTCCCACAAAAGTATGATGCACCTCCTGAGAGGGAAAGTAATCTTTGCTACGTAGCTTTGCCAATGATTTGGATTTGGGTTGCTTCTATTGCCCAAAGCTCTGGGCTCAAATATCCAGGTGCCAAGTAAGCCGAAGGGTCTGAAAGCGACAAAAAAACAAAGTAGATTGGCTCGGGTCGGGTAAAATCCAACATGATGACATCAACCACCTCATTTCTCGCTCACCTGCGGCCGTACAATTAGGCTCCGACTCGGAGTCTTCCGTCTTCCTTCATCCGCTCCGCTGATGTCGAAGCCAGGTGCCTATGCAAAATCATTCGACATTGCATCGTCATTACGATCAAGGACGGAAGGTCTAGAATCCCGTCGGTCCAGTGAGAACCCTCGGTTCAAGTTGTCGGCATTGCCTGGCAGTTGTTAAGGGGGCGATGAGGACAAATCCGAATCAGAGTGAGGGCCCACGATCTTCATCATGTTGATCTATGGTCGAGGAGGGCATGAGGCAGCGCCTAAGCCTGTGACAGCAGTCACACAGGGCGCATTGTAGCCACCAGTGCGACAATCTTGCGACTCAACTATCCTCTCCTTGTCCGCTCAATCCCCTTCCATAACATGGCTTCACTACTCAGAATCCTTCTCGAGTTTTTGCGCAGGTTACGCCCCGAGAAGGACCACATCAAACGATTCCTGAGACATTGGACCCCGCTCTTCTATCTTGTTCGCAAGATGGGCGAATGGCTCCGACGGTTCCTGTGGCCCAGCAAACCGGGAACGATCAGAAGCCCCAAATCAGCTGAGCCATTGTTTCCTATCGACCGAGTAGGCTCTTCTTCGGCGTCAGGTGGCTCAGTGTATACAGGTGGAATCAGTCGATGTGTGGTGTCTGCTAGCACTGTTCCAGCATCGGCGAACCAACCCCTAGGCCGCGAGCGTGCTGAACCGCAGTCAGATACTGCCCCATCAACCCCGGACCTAGCCATACTTTCAGTCGATCCACCTTGGGCCCTAGGCCCCACTGGCAGTATGCCGGCCGATCAACTAGTTGGATGCTACGCCAATTACAGCTCCGGGAATCTGAGCATTCAAAGCCACGCCAGTGACAGGCTTTCGACTGTTTCGATATCGTTGCCTGCCCCAGTCCAAAATGATCCACCATCGCAAGATCCCAGAACAACTTATTGCCAGTTTGGGCCTGATCCGGACGCATCACGGTCAAGAGGCCAATCATCCATGTCACCGTTCCCGGAGCCTTCATTGAATACAGCCCAACCCGAGAACCTCGACGTTACTCCGACGGGTGCACACACTAATGCCCGTGCAGATGGGGTAGTTACTACAACAATTGGTCTCCAAGAGCTCACAGATTTGCCCTC
This sequence comes from Russula foetens, assembly GCA_003316565.1. Taxonomy (NCBI): domain Eukaryota; kingdom Fungi; phylum Basidiomycota; class Agaricomycetes; order Russulales; family Russulaceae; genus Russula; species Russula foetens. Next base: position 12,366 of record QFFA01000959.1, read on the forward strand.
CTCGTCTTCACACACGCAAGAACGGTCAGGACGACAAGCCATTCGCCATCAGAAGCAAATGACGACAAGTATTGGTTTGAACACCCAGAACCCATCAACAGATTCGCTACTTACTACCCCGATCAACGCACAAGAAATCACGGAAGAGCCGATGGTTGTGAACACGTCCCCGCACTCGTCTCTTCACACTTTGCCCTCGGATGGAGCCGAAACGGCCTCTCAGAATTCTTTTACGGCTTCCTCTGCGACATCAGTCTTGGCCTTACCGGAAGATCGCTTTCTTCAGCTGATTAATTCAGATCAAATCCCACGATACACGAAGAATGCCACAATGTAAGTGGATCACCCCATCATAGCCACACAGTCCTTACATGTTGGCAGATCTCGTGAGAGAAAACTGCAGTTTGTGGAACCGTTAACAACTCAATTCCCTTAGTACGCCGTAATTTGTGGTACTGTATACAGTATCCTTGTGTCTAACAGAGTGTCCCACAGCTTTCTGCCAAACGTTCATGACCAGGCCCTGGTCAGACAAGATTGTAGCCCGTGGATACCGGCCACCCATCCGGATGGCGCTCTGTATTTTTATGATCCAGAGAGGGTCTGTCACTCATATTGAAACCCTCGACCTTCAGTCGCGACTAATTCAGCCATTGAAGAGGTTGTTTACTGACACGGACATGCACGACCCTCTATCAAGGGAAGAAATGGAAGATTTCTATTCCTACCTGAAGAAGACTGAGCGCGTCAAGCTTCTGACCATCCCTTCAGGGAACTATGACATGGTGCTGGATCTTATGCTGGATGAATGCAACAAGATGCAATGGTCTTACTACTACGCATGTCATGACACCCGATGCTTGTTTTGGCTCGACAGATATGACACAACACCCATAACTTCTGAACTAGATGGAGTCAAATCACCTGCCCATCTCAGTGCGTCACTGGCATTTACAATTTTGCGCCCTATTTTCACTAATTCAACGGACAGGGCATCGTTTGGAGAGTCTTTATTGGTACATGGGCTATCTCCGGTTTAGTTCCCTGCGTGTTGATGTCGTCTTGATAGGAATCACTGGTGTCTCTTTCCAGTCGTTTTTGAGGGTCGCAGTCTTCCTCTCAGTGTTTATGATGAACTCATGGGGATCTTGGCACATGGTTGCATAGGTGAGCCGATGGATTTGAAGCCGGGATTTGACCATGGAACAGACTAACATGGACAAGTTAGATGTGATGACTTCGAAGTCATCGACATTACCATACGGTGATGATCAAATGCAGAAGATGGTCGTACTTGTACAAAAGGCTAAAGGTACTTGATCGCGCAAGATGTGAGACAAGGCTCACTGACTTCGTTACGCAGAGGTACAGCTTGGCATGGAAAGTGTGAGTGATGCGGGTGTCATGGGGGATCACACCGTGGCAACTAGTACGTGCACGCTAGATACCAGTCTTCCCATTACTTACGGGAATTCTCGTGATCAGCTCGTCTTCTGTCGTTTTTTGGTAGGCCTAACTTGGAAGTTGTCACTGTGATTAACTCGTTCCCTTTTTCCAGCACATTGGAGGTTCATATACTTCCATGGACAGAGGCACGCCTGGCTAGTTAGCGATCAGGCAGTGTTCGCTACACAAAAACGTAGAAGATCTGTTCTTATCTTATTTCTGTCGCCATTCCTATTCTTTGCACCAGAAGTTCATCTCAAGGAGATGGAAACGCTTTGGACGGGCGAAGTCATTGTTGAGAGAGCTTGGAAAAGCTTCATGACCAAGATGATACTTGAATGGAACGATTTGATACTTTGGGTACGACCTCGCGTCTGGTTATGACTGCAGTTCTTGGGTCTCACTTGACTCACTATCTCAGTCGACTGTGGTGCTTGCGCTGAACGTGGCCTTTCTTTCCATCCCCGGCATCGCCCCTTACGGCGTTCCCAATGGCACCTCGTCAATTCCTCGTCAAATGACCATCCTCTCGTTATTAGTCAGTATAGGAAGCATCCTTATCGGCTTGCTCCTGGTGCGTCACAATCGGACAAAACAAGACGCAGAGCCAGGAGATGCAGTGAGTGAATAGTTGCACTTATCGCGCGTGTCGACATGACAATTAGGTAGTGGGACTATCTCTTCCGGAATTCTCGAAGATATTTCGGTCTTGACCTGATGGCTATTGTTTTCAGCTTGCCGTGGGCATTACTTATTTGGTCGTACGTCTATTCCTACTCAAATGTTCACCTTACTTTATTTCACGGGATAATCGACAGGATGTTGTTGTTTCTCACAGCCGTGATTCTATATTCTTGGAGTGTCTCGAACCTCTGGTCACGGATTGTTATTGCGTCGATATTGGTTTTTGTGTTTTCCCTCCTTGTAGGGTGTATGCGGATCATTTGGGAGCCAAGCGGTGGGTGGAGAGCGTGGCTGGACGGCCTTCGCCTACCCATTTTCCCTGTGTTGCAAGCCTCGCATGCCATGATCGCACGCCTTCGTGATGGCATTGTGTCATGCCACAATCGTTTCCATACTGTCACTACAGATAATGGCAGCGAACACGAGCTGGCTGGCCCGAGGGATGGTGTCATCGGTGGTACAGTTTAACGTTTCGTGCGTTGATGCTTTAGCGGGAGTAGTACGGTATGACAGGTGTATCGATTTTATCCCGTAGTCATACTCGCGCTACGACGTGATATGTATTCAAGAAAGTTTGGAAACTATGGTCTAAAGACTAGGGCTTAACCTCACTTGAATCTAGGAATGTCAGCCCAGTTGTCAATAACTGGTGAGTAATTCCGTACTGTAACCGTAATGCGTACGATCATAATAGTCGACCAACGCGCACTACCAGGGGCCTGTGCCACGGACAGTTGTATTATACTTCAGCAATGACACCAAGCGATTTACACCCAAGCAGAATTAGATTTGTCATGCGCCCGAAGTGCAGAGATCTACAGAGTGCCCTTAGGACGTGCCACAGCCTCTGAACAGTCAACTGTGCCACGCGAATTTGACTTATACCAAAGAGCCGAGGAAGCCTTGTGGCCGCAGTGACCAGCAATATATTTCAGCTTCGATCACGCAGGACGGCTCGCGTCGCTTCGTTTAAGATCTCACACTCAACGGTATTGTCTTCGGCTTAACTTCATCCGTTGTCCGTCGAATCCGTAGCCACGTAACATAGCGCGCGGCCGGTTTTCGAAGTAGCAGTCCCTACGTGAAGGGCGAAATTTGCGCATGGCGCGGCTTAGGGAGCAAGTGAGAGCGAACGTAGAACCTGGGCAGTCAAACCCATCGCGGGCCGGTGACAAAAGCGAGCGCCCTACGCCTTCGTCTTCATCTTCAACATACGCCCCTGATTTCGGACTCGTGGGTCGCGGTGGACGAGCTACTGCCAGTGGTGCCCTCAGTTACATGGAGTTGCCAGAACCAATTCAGAGTGTGACCCAAGATCCCTCCGTGCCATGCATGGGCTTCAATCATTCGCTTTGCGAAAGAAAGCGATGTGAACCTCGAGCTAATAGTGGCTCTCTAAAGAGAGAAAAAGTTGAAAGTGTGGTTTCGTCACCCAAACAGACAGACAACGTAATTGGGTCAGCGAGACCACGTGATTGTCTCCTGCCTGCCAGTGCCACGGGCCCGGTGTCACTAATACGTGCTCAACTAAACCGTGAACGGATCCCGTCAAACCCCACGACATCCTCAAGAGAACGACAAGCCGCACTTTCTGTGGCTAATATTGTTCCAGGTAACAGAGCGCACTGCAGTGCCAGATAGTACCTGCGGTTGTTCCCGTTTCAGACCGCTGTCATGTCGATCGACCCATACCACGAAGTTCAGTCTGAGATACAGAGCTCACTGCAGGTCGCGGAACAGCTCCGTGCATCATTTCTACGTATAAGGAGTACCGCGCGAGAGGGTAACGAGGAGCTTGAGTTGGCGCGTAACGAGGTTCGTCTGGTGGTGTTTATATGCGATGTTGTGTCCGAACCTTGCCCACCATTGTTTTCCCCTCCCCCTCCTTCCGCATTAGCTCAAGGGGACCCTCTCTGCGCTGGAAACAGATTTGGGAGCGTTGGAGGAAAGCGTCAGGTACGCGAGTCGCCCCTGCTGTGCTGCCTTCCGACGAAGTATGACCCCTCTCTCCTAGGATCGTCGAGACAACGGGCGCGCGCATGTTCGGTTTGGATGATGGGGAAGTTCTTAAGAGACGGAGATATGTGAGCTACGTACGAAGCCAAATAGAGGTGCGT
>QFFA01000960.1:0-17745 GCA_003316565.1 Russula foetens
ACTGCGGGCTCAGCTCGGGTGCACCTTCAGTGCGCCCCGAGTGCCCCGCAGCCGCGCGCCTCCCTCGTCACCACCATATTCGGATATTCCAGCAAAGGAACTTGAACCCAGCGTATCATAAGCCCTACAACTTGAATAACCATCGACTTCGTTCCCCATCCACAACCGCAAATAGGTCCGCGATTCTGTTCTGCTATTGGGAGGCAACTGAAAGCGGTATTCTCCGATGGGTCATGTTCATCAGATTTTGGGTTTCTCCTATATTAGGGGAAAGTTGATGTATAAGTGACTACAACACAATGCGATGATTCGAATTCAGGGTGTCATCAAATGCGTAGATAGAAAACCCAGAAAATACCCGAGCCAAGGACAAGAGGCGGAAAGTTTATGGAGGGTGATGTCATTGATATTCATCACGAGGGGTGTGGTCAGACTGGTTTACAGTTGCGTCAATGGGTATGTGTGGCGCCGCATGATCCGCACTACTAGTGATCAAGATAGGAACGGGCGAGTGTACAGCATTGGGGACGGAGGAAGGTGGGAAGGTGGTTGTCGTATTTCCGGTGTGTCGCAGAACAGCGTCATCACTTGGATCAGGATTCAGGACGGTCAACTATACACAACGCTATGGAGTCGTTGGTGGTGCCTTGTATTTGCCCAGTCGCAGCACCGTCGGAGAATCGTCAGAAACCGAGAGGAAGGCCATGGAAGGACGGGGTGACTGGGGTGCCAGGGGTGGAGTGTTGCAGCATCTCAGACATCTCAGGTCCTGACTGCTCACTTGCAGGGCTGCCAGGGCGAGAAATCGTGTCATCTAGATTCGGCATGGGTGAAATAGGGGCGCCGTATGGTTGAATGATTGGGGAAATGGCGTCGGGGTAAAGAAGAGCAGGGGAAGTGATAATGGGACCATGGCTCGTCTCCACCGTCTCCGAGTCATTAACCTCGTTCAGGTCGATGGGGGAAATGGCGTCAGGGTACACAAGAGCAGGAGGAGTGATAATGGGACCATGAGTCATCTCCGCTGTCTCCACATCATTGACCTCGTTCAGGTTGGATGCAGAGTGGTGGCCGTGGATGCTGCATAACGAATACCGATCGTGCTGAGTGGAGCCTTGATGTAACGTGAGGTAGATAGGGTGAATCTCTTGAAGGATCTCCGAAAGAAGGTGGTGATCTCGGTCGCGCCGTTGTAGGACAATTTCGTTCCACAGGCCACAGAAGTCATGTTGCAACTCAGGCAGAGTATCCTGAAAGTTGTGGCTCGATCCTAGCTGCTGAAGTATGCGTGGTAGAGGGAATTGTTGCCAGTTGGCCTGGAAAAAGTTGCGGACGAACTGGCGGGCAAAGTTGATCAGGTTGGCAAGTAACACACTGTCGCCATGGTTGACGTAGCCTCGAAGGACAGGTTCCGATATACCCAATTGATGCAACGTGAGTGAAAACCAATGCTCATTGCGTTGCGGTGCTTTCGCGATGATACAGGCAATTATGACTTGAGCAAACAAAGTATTTTTCCGGTCGTCGTTATTGCCCCAACTCATCAGAGAGTGTCCTAATTCGACGGATCGAAACAACGTTGGCTGGCTTTCAAAAAATATACAAAGGATTTTATGTGCCGCATCGTTAAAGTGCCAGTGGGCCGCATCAATTGCCCTGATGCAGATCACAAGCCGCCGTATCTTGGTCGTTTCGGGGACTAGATTGGATGTCCAAGTGCGCTCCAAGAATCTGTATAGACCTGAGTCCACCCACCAACGTCTCAGGCCGTCTAGACTGGATTGAGGATCGTTTACCACCTTTGAGCTACAGAACCCAGGGATTCCAGCAAAAAACTGCTCTAGTTCGTGATCCTCGTCCAAAGACTCGTATGTCCACATCAAGGCACGACCATCGATTTCCGATGGTGCATTGAGAGCAGTTTCTTCGAATTCCTTTCCCATACTCCGTAAAAACCGATTCGAATAAGTCCACCGTAAGTTGAACACGTGGTCCTGGATTGAAATACTAGGGTTGCATCGCATTGCGATCCACCAGAGAATTTGGGACAGTGCGAACAGTATTCCACTGTAAAGATACCACGCCGATGAAGAAAGCGGAGCGTAGTATGGACTGTCATGCCAAAACATCGGCATGAATGTGATGCATATGTACACCCCTATACAAAGTCCGATCCACGAAATCGCCACCTTGAAAACTGTGTGATTGATATTGAAAAGGAACACAGCGAGGCCCGCGAAGAACAGGAAAAGAGAGAGGTGTAACAAAGCAGGCAACGCTTCGACTGCCCACGGAAGGTGAAGTTTGTCGATTCCCTCTGCAAAGAACGCCCGGATCCGTGCTCGTTTGTGTGGACTGTATCGTGTCTGGGTTGCCTTCATGTACCGACGCGCCCATTGCTGTAATAATGTCGCCAAAAGTGCGCATGTGAGACTGATGACCAGGCTGAGAAACCAGAGCGAGTTGACCCATATGGCAGAAGTCGGTGGAGAAAATGGGATGGATGGATTGGGAAGTGTTGAAGGGACGACCTGGGAGCCATTCGAATCGGCGAGGATCTGATAGATGTTTGCGAGGTAGAATGCGGAGATGTCCTGGGAACTGGGCTTGAGGTCCTGCACAGATACCGCAACCAATGCTGCCACGGCAGCAGAGAATAAACCGGTCTTCGACCTCGGTATTAATGTGTGGGGCGCCGCAGGTATAATGACGGACTCACAAAGATGAGAATACCGTCTGCGTCTCCTTTCCAGTTCTCGGTTATCTTCTTGTCCTCTTCTGCAGCAAGCTGCATGTACATCGAGAATAGTGGACCAGAGCTATCTGCAAATCCCGATTCTCCTTGCGGTAGGCGGTTCTGCCCTGACTGATGCGGATAACCTGAACATGGTGTCAGTGAAGTTTACGGGCCTCCCTGGTAGCATAGGGTAGGATTGGTACCAGTCCTGGTCTCTACACCCGGAAATTCGGCCATATTAATCGCCTCGTGAAGAGGATGCGACATTGGGGATTCAATTGTCGTGTGGGTAGTGCGTCAGGAGATGACGATGGTCTGGGTGGCCCCAAGTGGTGCGACTCATGCGAGGCGGCTGACAAGCGATCGATAAGCGCTGTACCCCCGAGGCGCACAGTAATCGAATCCAAAAAACAAAACGCGCTGACAAGCCACGCGCCAATGGGCGCTTTGAGTTGGTTGTACCTTGCGACAAATGCATCGTGAGCCGTCAACACCCTTCGAAGTGGTACAGTATCGACACAATGAGTCAGTTGTGACATTTGGATGTGAGATGTGCACAACGTATGCTGAAATTGTTGTTTCTGAGATTTAGTGTGTTAAGTCTGGTTGGAAGGTTGGAAATTGTTGTAACTTGGCGATCACGCGATCACTAGCAGGTCACGACACCATACTCCATATGCACGTGACTTAGGATACCCTCGCGCTTCACACGCGCGTTCCTTTTCCCTCAGTTCACATGTTCCACAGTGATTGAGGGATCCGTTTAGGTTCTAACAGAAACGTCAAAGCGCCGAATGGTACCACAGGTGGGAAACGGGCCGCCGGTGGCACAATCAGGGACGCTGGGATCGTCGAGTGTTGAGGTGAGGGTATAGCATACCATCAGATACTGAGAAACATATAACGAGAAAATCGTCCCATATCTATCACATTCGACACAGACTGTCCAGATTAAATCTCCCAAATTGTCCAGTGTCCGATGGATATCCAAAATCAAGTCTTCGCGCCAGGCGACCAAGATCCCTTCAACTATCTCCGATACAATCTGACACCAACTTGCATCACGTTATCTCCAAAAAATGTATGCCTGTTAATTGAACCGTCGATGGAATTACAATGTCCGTTCTGGCGGTTCTCGGAATCCAGGCAACCGTGCAGGGATGAGAATCGGTCCTCGCCATTTGGAAGGCCCGATGCCGGAGATAAAACCCTTGTAGTCGGGTAGCCACATGCGTTCGCGGTTCCACGATAGTCGTCGCAAGAACGCTCGATGGTGGCATGTCAAACAGAATAACCTCGATAGTCTGTAAAGCCAGTAGAATAGCTGGCGCGCCAACATCATCCACGTTGGAATGTAACTCCAGTTTCTCGATCGCTGGTGGCTTTTCCAACAACCCTCACCAGCGCGACACTGGGAGTCCTACCCACGCCGGGTCTCCCTCGAGTACAAGGAAACGCCCATGGTTTGTCGCACCAGCAGATCGCACGAGCCCAGGTGGCATGTCCATCGGGATCGTCGGGCTCTCGTACCAGTACATCTTGAAGCCCAACATGGCATCTTCGAACGGTGCCTCCGCATCCCCAGTCCACGTACGGAGGGTGCCCTCCTAGGCACCGCCGCTTCACGCTCTGTATTGCGAGCCTCTCGTCGAGCACACAAAGTAGCGGGGTGAGTCGGCGTGTACTACGAGCTCTTCGAGGTACGGCATCTCGATCAGTGGGTCGCCCGGCGCTTCCAAGTCGCGCCAGGATGCGCGGCGGTGTTGTAGCGTGAAGTGTGTGAGCGCGGGAATCCGACGCAATGCATCGAGGAGGACCAACAGGGCGATTTGCCCACTTGATGTGAAGTGGGTGATGCCACGCAAAAGCCGGTGAGGTGCGATAATGCAACAACCTGCAACGAAAGTCGATGCGACGGATAGGCCCCTGGCCACCGAACAGATTCTCGGGGAGGAAAATGGGAGGATCGCGTTTCCAGAAGGAAAGGGTGAGGCAGCGGATGGGTGACGCGATGCGCAGCGCGTCCAAGAGCGCACAGGCGTCACTGCGCGGGTCCCGGAGGCGGAGAGAGCGTAATCGCGTACAGCCAGAAGGAAGATCAATGGCCTCGTCCACGGAGAGACAAAGCCGTTTGATGGGTTGCTCGTCCGACACGGAGCTCAGCAACGACTGGCGCTGTTCCTTAATGATCCACATAAGAGCCTTGATTGCTAGGCAAGCGACAAGTCAGGGCGAGTGGTGGCTGAGGGCGACATCGCGCCAATGACGGCAAACAGGCGATGGCGTTCCACTCGGGGTACTGTATACTCGAAGGAAAGGACCATGGTCGGGTGGGCCCGATCCACTCTAACTCGAAGCAGAAATGTGCCATGACATCATAATATTCGTGGGTGACCGTCCGCCATGGGCGGCAAACCTGGGCGATTGGGAGCCATTCGGGGGATACTCTGTGATATCGTGGGGGTGTCGGGCCTTTGACGATGGCTCGGACCATCATAAAAACATTCGTTGGAGAGTTTTGAGTGGGAGGGTGGAGAAACGAAATGGAAAGGTGACCGGGTTTGCATCGGCTGGCTGGGTAGGTTGCTCGGCGGTCAGCTTTTGCACCCTGTTGGGCACCGGGGCAGAAGATCGAGTTCGACCTGGGAGGTGGTTTGGGAGAATGGTTCGTGACACCTCACTCGCTCGCATGAATCAACAGGACGTACATGTTGTCAACCAACTGAGAATCGGAATCTAAGACACCTTTTACTGCCCTCAGAACGTTTCGCTTCACGTACTCTTCGGACACTCCTTCCCTTCGAAAAACGTCGACGAAGCCCGGTGTGGTCGCCTGAAGTGCTCGTTAGGAAGGAAAAAGGTTGTCGACAAAGTTGAGGGCAACCCTGTTGCCAAATTGAAGTGGTGTGAGAGCCAGTTGCGGATATCGTGACCGCGCGGCGACAGTGACCTTCAATCGCCCACCAGAGGACATTGGCTGTGAGGATTCATGCTGCCAACTATACAGGTAACGAAACTGTAACGAACGCAATTATCAGATTTTCTGCGCATTGTTTTGTCCTTCTCCATTGTCATTGTCAGACGGGTGTTGTGGCGAGTGCCAGTGTTCCGGCCATGGTTGCACGCATTCACCCTGTCTCCGCGGCTGGTACGTGTACTGCATGCCTGCGTCATCTCTATCGTGCATTCACTGAATTGAACAGAGATGTAACCTCTTTATTTTTCTTCCGTATGAAATATCAGAAGAACCCATCTCACAGCGTCTGCCTCTAGTTCTCGTTCTCAACATCCCTGTAAAGGGGCTGGAGAAGAAAGAGGCCGCGGGCTACACGGGCCGTAGCCCCCTTACCACGTGATACACCTTTGCAGACACCGTCTTGTCTTCTTCTTTCTTTCCTCTTCTATTGTCGTTGCACCGATGAAAATTTGAAACATTTGATTATTTCCATCTCTAAATAATTCCCATCCCTGACGTGCTATTCTCGTCGAAGTCCAAGTTGCGGTCGCCCAACTGACCTTTCCCTGTGTCCTAGTCTTTCCTTCCACGTCTCCCGACCTCGACCGCTCGTCTAGCGTCTCGGTCGACCATTCTTTTTCTTCGCACCAAGTGCTCGAATTACGAGCTAGACTTTTATCCCTCCACCCACGCGTTGGATCACATCAAAACCAAGTACAACCCAACCGAAATCATTCTTCCATCACCATATTCGCCCAGACGAGACACCCACCTCCATCATGCTAAGCAGTTCGGAAATCCCGAAGTTAGAAGCCAACGGGTCTAACTGGGCCGCTTACCAATTTCGCATGAAAAGGATGATGGGCGTGCTCGAACTCAAAGACCACCTCACCAATGCTACAATGCCAGAATCATATGCTAATGCTGAGGCCGTTGACGGGATAACACCTGCTGATCGCTGGCGCAGGGACGATGCGATCGCGAAGCTATATATTGAGGCCTCCCTCCCCGACTCGGAACTCACCTTCGAACCGGTCAGTGAAAAATCAAGCGCCAAAGAAGCTTGGGATCGACTTCAGGAGACGTTCGGGCACAAACATCGCATCGGCTTGGCCGTAGCCCGGCTTGAGAGGAGGCTGTTCAATAAGCGGTGTGGGGACAACGAGGACGTGCGGTCCCACTTCGAGAAGCTCCGTGACTTGCGCTCGCAGCTGGTTCGTTTGGGGAAGCGTCTCCCCGACAACGAGTTTTCCTACATCCTCCTCACTTCTTTCCCCGCATCCTACGATGCTTGCATCGTGCCCCTCACTATGACGGCCACGATGATGCCGAATGACCTCGACCCCTTCGAAGTCATGAGAACCATCACCAATTTCTACGACCTACGTGCGTTGCGGAATTCCGAATCAAGGACCACCCAGCAACGGTCATCCTCCTCTACGACACGAAGGAAGTCTAGGAAAGGACATTTGACCTAGTTTGAAGGAAAGGAATGAGGTTAGTATTCCTGCATGGATGTCTTACTCTTTTCACAGGGGAGGCAGATGGTTTTTATGGTTTTTTTATGTCCATATTGCGTACCCTTTAAACTTTCAGAAATCTTGACCAATCATTTACTGAGTATTCAAGCAAATCAATATCGCAACAGTGTCTTGGGTGTGAATCCTTTCGTCGTTGGTGTCACAAACAAGAATGACATTCTCAGGCTAACTCCCATGGCAGGTTAACATCAATACATCTAAACAAGGAGAAATGCCTGTAAGGTAAGTACGCCCAATGCGAACGAGAATATGTTTTCCGGGAAATTTATGCGAACAGCAAGTTCACTGACTCGAGTACTATGCCATACCCCCCGGCCCAACACAATATACATACAAAGAACATAAGAGATAACAGTACGGTCATTCAAGAAATTCGAGGTGTTTGCCAGTGGGAACGAAGCCTTACTAACCCTGGTACTGGTACATGTCCGCTGAGAAGGGGTTTTGATATTCCGGTTATTGAGGCCGCTGGTATTCCAGCGATCACAAAAGGCTGTAAACAAAGGTGAGGGAAAGTAACTTGCCAGTGAATTAATTTCACTTACCCGACCACCCACTCTTCACCAGGCGTGCCGGCTCCTGCACAGTATCCTCCATTTGACACTGCCCCACAGGTCGAACTAACGTTCGCAGCGTTAGTTACCTGTAAGGGGAGATCGCGTCGTGGTGATTAGCTGCTGTAATGGCGGTGTACAGAGGTTGAACGAAAGGCACTCACAAAGTCGCTAAAGCAGGCTGTGTAATTGACGCAGTCGTAATTCCAAAAGGCAACCGCGCAAGAGTTAAAGTGGTAAGTATCGAATGTCTGGGCAGGGATCGTGAAATTTGTGGCTGGCAGCGCAAAGAAGAAAATGGTCGGGAAGCAATGCAGAGCACTCAAAAAGCAGTGTAAGCAAAAATGGAATGGGGGGCTTACTGCCCAAGCTCTCCAGGTATTGTATGATAGGTTGGCAGTCGGCAAGGTCTATCGGCTTTCTAGCCGTCGACGTGCAGTTAACAGTACCTGTGAAAACATTCCCAGTTAGTTCTCTCTGCTCGTATCGAGTGGAAGGTTCGGGTAGCACTCACAGGTTGCCCCGGTGGAGCAAATAGGGTCGCGTTGCTCAATGGTAGCACGCTTGGTAGCGTTGCAGCTTACGATAGGACAAACGATGGACGTATAATGGATGGTAACGTTCTCGAATGTGACTGTGGTGTTGTCCAGGACAGTGGGCATTGATCTGCAGCCGTTTGAGAAGTCCGGGATTGATCTGTGATAGACTGTTCGTGACATTACTATGATGCAGAGACAATGCGAGGTAGGCTGCAGGCTATGCAAGCTTACTTGCACCCCCTCTAACGAGGGTCAAGGTGAGCCCCAAAACGGACGCAACAGCAAGAGCGAACTTCATGATGGTACTTGAGGTCTGGGGTGATGAAGTAGGGGGCCAAAGGTATGAATAACCCGCGGTTAGGGCACGGCATGAGTGCGAACACGAGGATATTTATATTGTCGACCCCCTCAGTACCTAGGAAAGCACAAAAATTTGACATGTCCTGACCCTGACGCTACCCGTAGGAGCGCAGACAACTCTCCACTGGCATGCGCGGTTCGCTTGAGACGTGTAGTCACCAGAAGGGGAAGATACTGCCTCATGCAACTTGAAACCCCAGGCACCGGATCGCCAGCGCTGTGTGGCATTGGTGGAACATAAAGTAAGGAGAAGGGGACAAGGATTAGATGACATATCTAGACCCAAAGATCCCCAGATTATTAACCCAAATAAGTTAAACTGGTCGCTTTTGATTATTTTGATCTTGGACGACAAGTCTATGAGGATGACGCCGCAGGCAGGGCGCGGACTTGAAGATAGCGGTGATCATCAGGCGCTCATCGCGCCCATGCGAGTGCGAACGTTTCGGCGTTTGCAGCGCTGAGTTTAAATCCCCTTGGTTTGCGGTTTTGAGACGGGCCGGAAACTCCCAACACTACGACGCGTCTCAAAGACCCCTTACAATGCACAGTACTGCCAGTGCCAGCATCGGTCGAGCCTTACGAGAGATGTCCATAAGTCCCTCTCCATTGGCCTCAACGTCTCATCTTGAGGACCGTACGCCACTAGTACCTTCAATATCGTACGCATCAATTCTTTGACAAGCACTGTTGGCAGACTGCGCTGCCAGTGACAATCGTGGGACTGGACCGGTGATCCACGTCGATGCCAGTGCTCTTGTTCTGGCCTCCCAATACCACGACGGCTCCGAGTCGTTTACGAGAGATCAACCTAAACTGTGCTTTTGGTACAGTAACAGCGCCGGTAGTCACCCCCGACGTCATGATTACCGCATTGTGCCATTGATTTCGACAATCTGGCTGCCTGCCTGCCAGTGAAACTGTTTTCCGTTCGGAATTCGACGCATGACCGGATGTTCCGTGTTCATTTCCTGCTTTTGGTCAGCTTGCTAGCCTAACGTGTCTGAGACGGCTATGGTCTCATGGAATACCATCTCGTTCGTACTCATTCATTGGATCTAGATATGATGGTCCTATAATCTCTTGCCCATGTCGCGCCTTACCAATAGTTGGATGATCGGAGTAATGAAGGTGCTATTACACAGGGCATACCGGCCTGCCGGCCTCCAAGTGGTGCGCAGTGGAATGGGAGAGTCTGAAACACTGCATCGAGGAAATTTGCAGGAGGGGTGGCTCAGGCCGATCAGGGTCCGCAGTCCGAGTCCGGAATGTAGCAGGCCCCGGTGATCAGGAAATAAATGTGGAGAAGTCGCTCGCTTGGATGCCTGATCGGCGCTGTATACAAGTTCTCATGTGACGATCTCTGTGTTCTATGGAAACGAGTGGCGCGCGCGGAGGTAGATTCGATGGTTCGACGTCTAGGGTTAAGTGCAGGGCTAAAATTAAACCTAAGGCCATCACCTCGGTCAGTCTAGGACTCTAGGCACGCGCGCTAGCAGGACAAATAGCTGAGCTGAGATATCCCCACCAACATATGCAAATGGAAGTGCGGGCGGGGAGGCTGTGTCCCCGGGCCACAGAGAGGACCCATAAACTATCATATGAAATAGGGTCATGGAACAATACGCCACTAATTGAACAAATTCGACGGATTTTTGAGTTGTTCAATTCGACGCACTACCATGCCAGTGCATAATTGACCCTTGATACACTTGATATGCCCTCAATACAAGTTCTGGGTTGGCAGTGTACAGTTGAACAAATGTCAAGTCTGAGTCTCAAAACTCCCAGGTTGGGACGCCCGGGCCACAGATCTGTGTTCTGTGCCATATGATCATCTCCTCCACACTCTACACTCAATGTACTCAACATTCTATTATCCCCCCAGACACTTCAACTGTAATGCCTGGTGTATCCGAGTCGTGCCAGGAAGTGCGGCAGTGTTGTAGCGTGAAGTATGTGAGCGTGGCCATCTGACGCAAGACATCGAGGAGGACCAACAGGGCAAATTTCTCACTTGATGTGAAGTGGGTGACACCGCGCAAAAGCCAGCGAGGTGCGATAATGCAACAATCTGCGGTGAAGTCGATGCGATGGATGGACGCCTGGCCACCAAACAGACCCGAGGGGAGGAAAATGGGAGGAACTGCGTTCCCAGAGGGAAAGGGCGAGGCTGCGGATGGGCGTCGCAATGCACAGCAGAAAGGGCAAGGTTGCGGATGGGCGCTGCGATGTGCAGCCTGAGCGCATCCAAGAGCGCGCAGGCATCTTTGCGCAGGCCCTGGATGTGGAGAGAGCACAATCGGGTACAGCTAGAAGGAAGACCAATGGCCCCATCCGCGGAGAGACAAAGCTGCTGGATGGGTCACTTGTCCAACCCGGAGCTCGTAATCAACTGGCGCTGTTCCTCAATGATCCACATAAGAGCCTTAATTGCCAGGTGAGCGACAAGTCAGGGGTGATCGAGCCCCAGGGCAAGTGGTGGCTGAGGGTGTCATTGCGCCAATGACAGCAAACATAGGTGATGGCGTTCCACTCAGGGTACTGTCTACTTGAAGGAAAGGTTCATGGTCAGGTGGGCCCGTTCCACACTAACTTGAAGCGGAAACATGCCATATCATCATAATCTTCGTGGGTGACCGTCCACCATGGGTGGCAAATCTGGGCAATTGGGAACCATTTGGGGGATACTCTGTGACGTCGTGGGGGTGTCAGGCCTCTGACGACGGCTCTGACCATCACAGAAATATTTGTTGGAGAATTTCGAGTGGGGAGTTGGAGAAACGGAATGGAAAGGCGACCGAGTTTGCATTGGCTGGCTGGGTAGGTTGCTCGGGGGTTCACTTTTGCACCCTGTTTGGCACCGAGGCAGAAGATTGAGTTCGATCTGGGAGGTAGTGTGGGAGATGGTTCGTGCGGGTTGACGCCTCACTCGCTCGCATAAATCAACAGGACGTACATGTTGTCGACCAACTGAGAATCAGAATCTAAGACACCCTTCACTGCCCTCAGAACGTTTCACTTCACATACTCCTCAGACAGTCCTTCTCTTCGAAAAATGTCGACGAAGCCCGGTGTGGTCACCTGCTGGAGAGGAAAGAAAAAGGTTGCCGACTAAGTCAAAGGCCAAGCACCCACTGCCAGTTGCCAACTTGAAGTTGAAGTGGTGTGAGAACCAGTTGCGGATATCGCGACCGCACGGCGAGGACATGGCCGTGAGGGCATTTTGTTAGATGGGTGTTGCGGCATAGTGCCACAGTGAGTCGTGCGGGCCACGCGGTCAGTCTCACGCGTTGCGTTCAGGGGAAAAAGAGAACGCCGGCAATACGGGCCGTAACTCCCTTACCACGTGATACACCATCTTTCGGTTGTTTCGTTTTTGTTTTGATTTGGTCTTCTCTTGTCGTCCGAGTCGTTCGTTTGAAACATTGATTATTTTCCCTTGTCAGCAAGAGATCCCATCTCTAGCCCACAACAATACTTGACAGTACAGGCAGTACCAAACTCACCTCTAAAAGCCCATCCCTGACGTGCTATTCTCAAAATTGCGGTCGCCCAACTGACCCTTCACTTTCTCCTAGTTTTTCCTTCCACGTCTCCCGACCTCGCCCGCTCATCTAGCGTCTTGCACGACCTTTCTTTTTCTTCGCACCAACTTGAAGTGCTCGAATTACGAGCTAGACCTTTGGCCCTCCACCCACGTATCGGATCACTGGCACATTCAACCCAACTACAACCCGACCGAAATTCTCATTCCATCGCCATATTTGTCCCGACACCCACCCCCATCATGCTAAGCAGTTCCGAAATTACAGTCCCAAAGTTAGAGGCCAACGGGTCAAACTGGGTCGCTTACCAATGTCGCATGGAACTGACGATGAAGATGCTCAAACTCAAAGACCACCTCACCAACGCTACAATGCCCGAGTCATACGCTAACGCTGAGGCCGTTGATGGAATAACGCCTGCTGATCGCTGGTGCAGCGACGATGCGTCCGCCAAGCTATATATTGCGACATCCCTTCCCACACCCACCTTCATGCAAATCGGCGAAGACTCAACCGCCAAGGAACTCTGGGACAAACTTCAGAAGACGTTCGGGCACAAACATCACATTGGCTTGGCCGTAGCCCGGCTTGAGAGGAGGCTATTCAATAAGCGGTGCGGGGAGGACGAGGACGTATGGTCCCACTTCGAGAAGCTCCTGGACTTGCGTGAACGGCTGGCAGGTTTGGGGAAAGATCTCTCCGACAACGAGTTTTCCTACATCCTCATCACTTCTTTCCCTTCCTCCTACGATGCCTGCATCATGACCCTCGATGTTATGGCCAAGATGACCCAGAATGACCTCGACCCCTTCCGTGTCATCACAACCATCACCGGTTTCTACGACCGACGTATGTTACGGAATTCCGAATCAAGGGCCACCAAACAGCGGTCATCCTCCTCTACGACACGAAGGAAGGGTAGGAGAGGACATTGAACCAGCCTATCGAAAGAAGCGCATGCATGGCCGATCCACAAGCGAACTTGAAACCAGGAAGAAATGAAAACACCCACTGGAAATCCCGTGAAGGGAAGGGAAGGAATGAGGTTTGTATCACTGCATGGATATCTCACTCTTTTCACAGGGGAGGCAGACATTTTATATGTCCAAATTGCGTACCCCTGAAATGTTCCGAATTTTTTGATCAATCATTTACTACAACAATGAGTATTCAAGCAACTCAATATAACAACAGCGGCGCGGGTGTGATTCCTTTCATCGTTAGTGTCAAACAAGAACGACATTCTCGGGCTAACTCGCGCGACAAAAGTCCTGTATGCCTCACCAGGGATCTCCGACGTGGCAGGTTAACACGAATAGATCAGAGCAAACAAGAAACACCAGGAAGGTAGGAGGAAAGTGGCAAGGCAGCTGCGAGCCTTGCTCACAACCACTCGCATATAACTGTCCGAGTAGTAGCAGAGTCCTGCAAGTCCGAATTAGAAATCAATCACTATGTGGGAGAGGTATTGGGGCCTGAAGGTGCAGAGAACAAATGTAACAAGGTGAGAAGCGCTGGTCATTGAGATTCCTGGCACCTGGGAGGCCATATGCTTTGTAAATAGTCAATATGATAAGTCTCCATCGTACTCTTGATCTAAGTACCGTTAGGACGTAATAAAGATAAAGAGACATTGCAACAAACCACCATCTTATGGTGGTGGGCTATATATACCAAATGAACGCCTCCTACGCACAGAAGACTGACAGGGACATCTTAAGAAAAGGGTAGGTCCTTCGACGAGTCAAGGTCTTAAGGTGGAAGCCGTATTCGTGGCCATGTCAGTGGCTGACGGGCGACTTCCATCGGAATGGGAGACTTCGTACTTGGCGTATTGTCATGAACATCGAGGCGTCCAGTACTCGTAGAGAATGTTTGATCTGGAGTGGAGGCGACCTGTGGAGAAACGGGTATGGGCGGGTATGCGGGAGCTGAGAACGAAGGTGGTCGTTGAAGGGGATCATTAGATTTAGTTTCAAGCACATCCGTGGGTGGATAAAGTTCTACTGGAACTGCGCTGCGACTGGCTGGGATAGGAGTTGGTGATAATGCGGGTTCAGGCGTGATAGAGAAAGGAATGACGGCGGCCTCCTCGCCGTATCGCGGGCTGGGGGCATCACTAGACCTAAAATATGAGGCCGAGTTGGTCGTAGAGGGGATAGAGGTGCCAACAATTCCTTGTGTTGCGCAGGTAGTTGCATCACCGAGGTCGAAATTTTTGAGAGGGTGGGGTGATGGACTAACTTGAGACGAAACATTACAATGCGATAGTTTTGTCGTGGTGACAGTGCGATCGACGTCACAATGAAAGTCCGCGGGTGAAGGGATAGTGGTCTCTGCTATTTTGGCGTCAACAAGCCCATGCATGTCAGATGGTGGGTCGGACCGATGGCCGGGGTAGTCGCACAAAGGATACGAAAATGGTTGATACAGAATGGCGTCGGAATCATCAATGGAAGCAAATGATGCTACCGTTGGGGAAGAACAGGGGCCTTGATGCAACGCGGCATAAATATGTCGAGTATGGACGAGGATTAGGAGCGGAGTAAAGTACGTTCCGTTGTTCTGCACCTCCAGCACGATTTCGTTCCACAAGGCACAAAAATTGTGCCGTAGCTCGGGGAGAGCATTTCGAACGTCAAATTGAGAGACAGATCGTAGGATGTTGTGCGTCTGCGGGACCAGATCCCGGTTGGCGGAAAGAAAGATCTGCCGGGCGATGTGTACGAGGTTCGCAAGCAACACGCTATCGCCATTTGAGATGTATCCCCTGAGGACGTTTTCCGATACTCCGAGCTGATCCATGGTGAGCGCGAACCAACTAGAATCACGTTGTCGGACGCTTGCGATGATGCTTGCCACTATGCTTTGTGCGCATATACCCATCTCTATGTCACTGCCATTGCTTATTAGAGCACGACCCATTTCAACGGATTCCAGCACCCCACGGAAGCGCCCAGAGAAAACCCGCCGAAGGATCCACTCCGATGCAAAGTAAAGCCGGGCCGCATCGGCTGCCCTCACGCAAATGACGAGCCGCCTCTGCTTGACCGCCTCGGAGACCAAGTTAGACGACCACGAATGGTCCAAGAACACCTCTAAAGCCTGGGCAGATGTCCAACTATCCAGTTGAGCGAGACTACGATGGGGATCGTCGAACACCTTTGAACCACAGAAGCCAGGAATGCTTGCAAAAAATCGTTCCAATTCATCGTCTTCGTACAGAGACTCGAAGGTCCATTTCAAGGCGCGACCCACCATTTCTGAAGACACTGTCCCCACCGTTTCTTCAGCTGTCTTTGTTATGCCCTGTAGCGCCCATCTCCCGTAGGTTCTTCGTAAGTTGCGAACGTATTCCCATGTTGAATAATTGATGTATTGTGTAAAATAGTCGTGCCAGACGATCCAAGGGAAAATCCGGAAGGCGAGAGATAACGTGCCAGAGTACAGGAACCAGGCAGATGAAGAAAGTGGGGCGTAATACGGGCTGTCGTGGCGAAATATCGGCATAAATGTGATACACAAGTACAGGCAGATGCAGATCCCAAGCCACGACATGACCACCTGGAAAACCGTGTGATTTATATTGAACAGGTATATCGCGAGGCCTCCGAGGAAGAGGGACAAGGAAAGGTGTAGAAGAATGGGCAATGCTTCAACCGCCCGAGGAAGGTGAAGCTTCTCAACGCCCTCAGCGAAGAATGCCCTGATCTGTACTCGTTTGTGCGGGTTGTACCGTGGCTGGGTGACTTTCATATACCGACGTGCCCATTGCTGTAGTAACGTCACCAACAGCGCGCAGGTAAGGCCGATGACCAAACTCAGGAACCAAAGAGAGTTGACCCAGACGGCATATTTCGGTGGAGAGAATGGCATGGATGGATTGGGAAGTAAGGCGGGAACGAAGACTTCGGTTCCGTTTGAATTGGCAAGGATTTGGTAGATATTTGCGAGGTAAAATGCAGAGATATCCTGGGAGCTTGGTCGAAGGTCCTGGACTGATACTGCAACTAACGTCGCCACCGCGGCGGAAAATAAACCAGTCTGTGCCCACTGATGGTCACATTCGAAGGCGAATGAAAAGGGAAATTGGGACTTACGAAGATGAGAATCCCATCCGCATCCGCTTTCCAGGTATCCGTCATCTTCTTGTCCTCTTCCCCCGCCCTCTCGAGATACATGGAGAAGAGAGGCCCAGAGCCATCAACGAAGTTGGATTCTACGTGTGGTCTCCACTTCCGTGTCGACTGGGTTGGATAACCTACACCACCCGATACGAACAAGAAGATGAGCCTTCAGCAAATTTTCAGTCGTTGAGGGCTCGGAGGGAGGCACCTGCATTGACACCGACCCTGGGTGGGTCTCGCAAGTTGATAGTTCTGTGGGTAGGTTGGGGCATAGGAATTTTGAACAATTGTATGAGGTGTGAGCGTGAGACTAGCCGCTACAGGTGTGCTGCGATGGGAGCTTTGAGACTGGTTGCGGAGGTTGAAGCTCTCGAAGATCAAGGGCCCGGGACGGTCTCTCACGCAATGCCTCGGCACCCGGGACCACTCGATCGGGCATTGCCGTGAAAAGTGAGTTCACTGACTCGAGTACTATGCGAGGCCAACCCCCGTTTAAGAGATGAAATAAAGTATCGAGCACCGAGCCGGGCTGGTCATACTCAAGTGATGGCTGGAAAAGGAGACCGCTAATGACGTCCTTTCAAAATAAGGAACATGCGCGCAGAAAGGGAACAACATCATAACCCTACAATTTCCATCACCGTCATTCCCCATAAACAAACGCAATTCTTTTCTGCTGTTGAGTGACAGAGAGAGGAATGATTTCCAACGTAAACTTTGAATCAAAACCAGAGATTACCAGGGGCGAGGGCCAAAAACGTGGAAACTTGGTATTCAGAAGGTGATGTCATTAACATTCGTCGTGAAGGGTACGGTCAGACTAGTTTACAACAGGTATGTGGGGCACCATGTGATCCACACTACTATCGGTCAGTATAGGAATGGGCGATGGTACAACATTGGGGATAGAGGAAGGAGGGCCGGTGATTAGTGTATTCCCTGTACGTCGCGGAACACCGCCACCACTTGGGTGAGGACAGCTGATGGACAGGCCATAGACCGTTATTGTATTTTCCCAGCCGCAGCGCTGTCTGAGAATCGAGAGGAATCGAGAGGAGACGGATGGAAGGACGGGATCACTTGGGCGAAGCGTTGTAGCATGTCAGGCACCTGATGCCGTGATGGCTCATCTGCTGGGCGATGAACCGTATGATCTAGTTTTGGCATGGGTGAAGTATGGGCGTCATATGTGGCAGTCGGTTGGATGATGGGTGAAACATCGTGAGAGTAGAGAAGAGTAGAAGTAATAATGGGGTCATGAGTCAGCTCTACCATCTCCCCATCATTGATCTCGTTCAGGTTGGATACAGAGTGGGTACATCAGGAAAACCCCTAGTTTACTTTTTGTGCTTTTTCATGCTTTTTCATGCTTTTTTGTGCTTT
>QFFA01000962.1:0-12978 GCA_003316565.1 Russula foetens
GTGGGCCCGCCAAACTCGCTTGGGAGGAAGACGCTTGCGCCAGCGGCTTTGGCGGCCTGTGCAATGGGCACCTGGGCGTCGATGGCCATCAAACTAATCGTGGATATGACAACATCCACGCCAGCAAGGGCCGTAGTGAGCGCGGGAACGTCGGTATACTCTGCGGACGCTATGCGTACACCACGCGCAGCGAACGACTTATTTTGGTCCTTATCGCGGGAGCCCTGCGTTGTTGTGGTTATGCCTGGTTAGTCATCTCCCTGGATGAGGGCGAGATGAGTGAGCGACGTGACGTACGGGACGCGAGACGATGGTGATCTCGTCAATGGCCCCTGTGACTTTCTGCTTGAGTAGCTCCTCAACGATGAAACCGCCGACGTTCCCAGCACCTATGATTGCGAAACTTCTGAAGTTAGACATAATGCTTGTTGGTAAGTGGATGATGAGTGTGTTGGGCACGCTTGTGGGTGGGTCGAAATGGGTGGGCGATATTTATCCCGTGAATCGTGTGACGCAAAATAGCCCATCAAGAGGTGATACGTCTTATCCGATGACTGACTATTGCTGCGGCCTAGAGATTTGCCCATTTGGGGGTATTTCTGATGGCGATTGACAGTAGGGCGTCAATATGCGTCAATGGTGATTACATCCGGACGGAATGGCAGATAATCAGCGATGACTGCGGGGTCAACTTGGGCTCGATCAAATTCGAGAGAGTTCCCGTGTCGCCATCTCGCAGAGAAAACAAAGTGGGAGCTTCCAATTCCTCATTAGATTAATCTAGTTCCTTGAATTGTGATTGTATTGTAGAGGTGTAGATTGCTGATGCTTGATAATTCTGTGAAGAGGTGGAAGATGAATAGTACCTCGCACAGCGACTCTACCATGCTCTCGTGCTCGTCAAAAACTCGTGCGCTTCCTCCCATCCCATTCTTTCGCGTTCTTTGCCACTTTCTTCACCACGTCGCACCTCTTCAGCGGCGATCTTCTTCCACTGATCATACTGCACGACGCGCCTCTCCTTCACGCCCTGCTCGATCTCCCTCGGCACGCTCTCCAAATCGACATTGTCGGAGACTAGCGCATCTTCCGAGTAATGGATCGGCATCACCTCAGTGCCAGTGCCAGACCCGTTGCCAGAACTGTGGTGATCCGCCAGGATGGCATCCGTAACAGCGTATGCGTCGATCATCGTCGCTGTAAGAACGCCACGCGCACCCGTCGCCGCCCATCCGGACGCGTAGACACGGCGTAGCGCTCTGCCTGTGGCATCAGCCACGCGACCGCACATCATGCGGAGGTGGCCCTGCGAGGGATCGTAGTAGGCTTGCAAGGGGTCCGCGTGGTGCCCCAATGCGGTCACGACGAGGTCCGTGCGGAGGAGAGACGTTGCGCCTGTCGGCACGGCGCGGGCGCGCTCGTCGAGCGCGGTGTGCGCCAGCGTGAGGTGCTGGCCATCCGGCGCGAAGCCCGTTGGAGAGCGGAAAAAGTCGAGAGACCATGTCTTGGTGCCCGTTGCGGGTGGCGTCACCCCGGAAGCGGCGGAGGAACTTTGTTGGAGAAGTTGGAGGATTCGGGATTACTGCCGCGAGAGTTTCGTGCTTGTTGGTGGAGGTGCGAGCAACTCGGGGGAGAGTGGGGCCATGGATGTGCCCTCGAGCGTCGTCAACTCGCGTAATTCCTTCGTTGTGAAGGCTGCTTGGAGCGGGCCACGCCTTCCTATGATGGATACGTGACGAACGGCGGATCGACGTAGGACGTCAAGAACTGGGGCGGGAACGTCGTACTTTTCGAGGAGGCGTGGGGGGGTGAGCAACATCCGTGCGACGTCAAGCGCGACGTTGCCTTGACCAATGATAGAGACGTGCTCCGTCTCGTTGAGGGGTGGTGGCGTCGGGCGTGAGGGGTGTTGGGTGTACCAGTGGACAAACGACAGCGCAGGAATGACACGGTCGGATGGCGGCAGGGCAGGGTGTAAAGTCGGGATAGTACATCCGGTCGAGAAGAGGAGGTGAGTGTAGTGGGATTTCAGAGCGGAGAGGGATATTGGAAGTGCATGTGGGATCGGTGGTGGCGTCTGGAGCCCGACCTGCACGTTGCCAAAGAATCGCAAGTGAGAGTCCGCAGCAGCCTGGTCAAACTTGTGCGTGCAGTTCTAGCGTGAAATAACACAGCCATTTGAAAGAAAGGCGGGGTGGGATTGGGAGGGGGAAAACGTACCTTGACTTCTGGATGGTCTGGCGCGACGCCGTATCGAACGAGCCCGTGCGGCGCCCATAATCTGTCGTAGATGTGGATTTTCAACTGGGAGGCGAGTGGCTCGTCTTTGTGAAAAAGTGATGAGGCGAGAGGCAATGTAGAAAGACGAAGGGCCACCACCTATGATGGCCAACTTGAGAGGTGCCATTCGCGCCCGGAGCACCCGCTGCAACACTTCTTTCGTCCTTTCACTGGCAGTTTCAGGCTCTTCTTCTCGCTGGCACATTCCCGAATCTTGTCTTGTCAGATCAACCACGAACCAAACCCAGACTTACCACTGATGGTATGCATATGTACCTGGCAAAGTCGCAGTCTTTGTCCTCCAAGTCTTGGCTGAGGTCCTTAAACGGTCGCTATCAACTATTGTGTCCTCGGAGCCCAGCTCCCTGCACAGTGTTACAGGGACTCCCATCTCATGGGCAGGTCATTCTTGCCCATCTGAACCTGCCTATGTATACTCTCTTTGTGTGGGTGATGGTGTCAGTTGCTGCAACACTAGTCCCAGTAAAAGCAAAGAAAATGGAAAATAAAATGCATCAACTCTCCCAAATATGAAAACCTTTATCTTTGGTGTCCTTCTTCATAGGCTGTTTTGAGCATCAGCAGTCTTGCCTTTGATGCTCATTCTCTGATGTTCTTCAGCTTCGATGGTTCAGGCTTGTTGATATGCAGCACCAGGTGTGCACCTGGTGGCAGGTGCAACTGGCACACATACAGTAGTTAGCTTGAGTTACAACTCAACTCACCTCAATTCTCTGGCAACATTATAACTTAGGTGCCTGCTCACATGCTAGAAATGTCTGCTCAGAACTGTAGCAAAAGTAAATTATCGCTAGCCTGTTGAAATTATCAAAGTAAGTGTTTTCCCATGCAGAATGTCTGCTACATCATCCAGAATGACCGTTGGTAACAGTAACATCGTCGAATCAATGTCTCCTTCGAGTAGTCCATCTACTGCCGCTCTTGCATTCTTCCTGGTCACGCACCGTAACCCCAGTTCTGTTGTACACAACACCTCACCGGATGACTCCCCGAATGTGCCGAACGCATTAGTCATGCAAGCCGGATCAAAAGCGCGACCTTGCTCTGAAAGAATAACTTCAAAGTTCGTCGACATAATGTCCTCATGCAAGACCCGTGCGAGGGCGCACGCAGAGTGAACTACTCGCTGCGTCTGTTCTCCGAAGCGCTGTCTCAGTACATCTAGAGTGAGCTCAAGCGGTGCGACACCACAAAGGACGAGCACATCCGCCCAGGCGCGTAGAATTTGGGTGATGAAATCCTGCACTGCTGCTTCCTCGAGCCGTGGGTTGAGTGCACGGAGGTGGGCAAGGGTGAGGGCGCGCCAACGCGCGGACGCCGCTTGTGGTTCTAATGTATACATCCCGGCAACGAGTCAGTAAACAGGATAACAGTAATAGCAGAACAAAGGACCAAGGAAAACGGTATAACTAACCTATCGCGTGCATGCGCTTGTGTATTTGCAGGAACATGTCGTTGTGCATCAATGGAAGACCAACAGAGAAGACGCCGAAAAGACGGGCGATACAAGTGGCAACGCAAGCCTGTAGACCGAACTGGAGGAGAGCGGGTTCCTCCGAATGATCAATCGATGCAATGAGGCGGGCAAAGGGTGCGCCTAGCCTCGACGAAACTCCTTTGTTTGCCTTATTCATGTGTGCCTGCGATGTCTTGTCGCGGCCCTCGATAGTCACACTCTCGGTCGCAGTGGCCGAGAGCTGCAAAATCTCTGAGTTGAGATCCTCAACGGCTTGGATAACCTGAGCACCCGACCAAGAATCCGTCTCGTTAAAAAAGACCTCGGCGCTCGGATGGAGACCGGTATCGTCATATGCCGGCACCACGGCGCGAGGGGCTGGGGGAAGGGATTTGGTTCGACGTCCACGAAAGGGAGAGGCGGAATTAAGAAGAGGGGGGTGGTCGAGTTCGTGATCAGTGTCTGAGTTGCAAGCCGCCCTACTACTGCTTGGGCTACGTGTGCTGCTGGAGCGACGGGCGTCAAACCTGAGGCGGTCAAGGTCTCGGATGGAATGCCGGGATTTGCGATCTGCGATTGCCAAATCCCTCTCGCGTCTCATGTCCTCTATTTGTCTATCGCGGGATCGGATGGTCTCCTTAGCCTCCTGAAGAGCACGTTCGAGGATGCCATGCCTCTCTGCGAGCTCTGTTACGTCTGAGCGATATCTCGCAAGCTCAGCCCGTGTGGCATCAAGCTCGCTGCATAAGGATGCGAGGACGGCGTTGGATGGTTCTACGCGGGAAGACTGCGGAGAGGGATTGGATATGTCGTTTGGAGAGCGCTCTGGAGAGACGAAGGAAGATGACTGATCACCACTACGCCTGCGTGTAGCGGCACGACCACGCGCCAGATTGTCTGATTGTCTGATTGAAAGGGAGAGGGAAGGCTGTGGGCGCGGGGGAGTGTGGTGTACCAGAATTCCTATCAGATATCAGACGAAATGTGGGAAGCGAATGACTTTTAAGGGCGAAGAGTTCGACGGTGGTTAATCATTATCAGATGATCATTATCCCTATCATGCTTTAGATAAGCAGTAAAAAAATAGTCCTAATGGTATATCTTAAAGACCGCACTATTCAGGAGGACACGTGGAACTGGCGCGTATCCTTCTTGCGACGGCCCAGAACAACTTGAAGCACGGGTCGACTCCACTGCATTGGATGTCGCCCAGGAGACAGACGGAAGTTGTACACGTTCTTCTCGAGTATGGCGCGGAGGTGGCGGCTACGGACGAGTACGGGAGGATTCCACTGCATTTCAAGTTGGTGGCATCAGACGGAGATGCGGAACTCGCGCGCATCTTTCTTGAGCGCGGCGCAAATGCGACGGCCCAAGATCGGGATGGGGTGACTCCGCTGCACAAGGCATCGGAGTCGGGGAATTTGGAACTCTTACGCATGCTCCTCAAGCACGGCTGCACGACGCACCTCTCCTTCACGCCCTGCTCGATCTCCCTCGACACGCTCTCCAAATCGTCGTCGTCGGAGACTAGCGCATCTCCCGGGTAATGGATCGGCATTACCTCAGTGCCAGTGCCAGATCTGTCGCCAAAACTGTGGAGAACCGCCAGGATGGCATCCCTAACAGCGTACGCGTCGATCTCTGTTGCTGCAAGAACGCCACGCGCACCCGTCGCTGCCCATCCGGCTGCGCCCATACTAGGCGCGGCGTAGCGCTCTGCCTGTGGCATCAGGCCACGCGACTGCACATCGTGCGGAGGTGGCCCTGCGAGGGATCGTAGTAGGCTTGCAAGGGGTCCATGTGGTGCCCCAACGCGGTCACGACGAGGTCCGTACGGAGAAGAGGAGGTGTGATGGGGCTTCAGAACGGAGAGGGATATTGGAAGTGCGTGTGGGATCGGTGGCGGCGTCTGAGCCCGACCTGCACGTTGCCAAAGAATCGCAAGCGAGAGTCCGCAGCAGCCTGGTCAAACTTGTGCGTGCAGTTCTGGCGTGAAATAACACAGCCGTTTGAAAGAATGGCGGGGCAGGGTTGGGAAGAAAAAAACATACCTTAACTTCTGGATGGTCTGGCGCGACGCCGTATCGAACGAGCCCGTGCCGCGCCCATAATCTGTCGTAGATGTGGATTTTCAACTGGGAGGCGAGCGGCTCGTCTTTGTGAAAGAGTGATAAGAGGCAAGAGGCAACGTAGAAAGATGAAGGGCCACCACCTATGATGGCCAACTTGAGAGGTTCCATTCGCGCCCGGAGCGCCCGCTGCGGCACTTCTTTGTCCTTTCAGTCTCAGGCTCAGGAACTTCTTCTCACTGGCACAATCCCGAATCTTGTATTGTCAGACCGACCACGGACCAAACCCGAACATCGCCACTGATGGTACGCACATGTACCTGGCAAAGTCGCAATCATTGTTCTTCAAGCTTCAAGCTTCAAGTCTTGGGATCCACAAACGTCGCTATATGATGCTCAGCTTTACTTTTCCAGCTTTGTGACCAGTCCGACTTTTACCGCGACACACTTTCTGGTCTTTATTCGACGCACAGTCAGGAATGGCTCGCAAAGCCCAGATGAGACGGCCCTTACAGCGTGTCTCAGAGACATGCTCAGTTCCCCCGGGGAGGCGCCGGTTTTTCTAATTGTGGATACTCTTCATGAATGTCCAAATGCCTCTGGTACACCGTCACGCCGTGAAGTGGTCCTCACTTCTTGGAGGATCTCGTTGATATACGGCTTCAGAATCTTCGCATATATTTAACCAGTCGCCCAGAAATCGACATTAGAGATATCCTTGAACCTTAGAGCTTCATTCCATTTCCCTTCATAACGAAGAAGGACAAAAGCAGGACATCCTTGAATACATCAAGTCCGTTGTTCGTTCGGATGTAAAGATGCGAAGGTGGACGGCCGAGGACAAGGATCTCGTCATCGACGTGCTTTCGGAAAACGTCAACGGGATGTAAGCCGATGATACCACGACCCTTAACTATGGTTGCTGATACGGTATCTGCATCTAGGTTCCGTTGGGTATCTTGCCGACTTGATTTCCTCCGTCATTGCCTCCCTGGACGTATCCGGCTTGCCTTGAACGAGTTACCGGCTACCCTGGATGCACGTACAAGCACACGTTGGAAGACATCGATGAGCAGAAGCATCTCTCAGACTCGGAATAGCGTTGCTGAGCTTAGTAATGACAATCATCGGGTTCCATCGGATAAAGCATAGCAGGATATCGTATTACTATATAATTACTATTGATTCGGTGAAGTTATGGAGCAAGCTTCTGAGAAAGGTGATGATTAGCGAGAGGTTGGTAACACGATGGGACGAAAGGCCATTTACCTGGTATGACCAGCTTGAGAGGTACCATTAAATGCCGGGTCAACTTTTTGATCAAGTTTTTTGGGATGTCTGGCTGCAGTACAATAGCGGCGGCTCTGGCCGTCATTTTACGGCTACATATGATCTCAGAACCTGCTTGGCAGGCTGACCATGAGTATTAATATTGCCACTGAAGACGAACCAAACGATCCCGAAGCGGCTCTGCCGGCCCGGTAGTTGGCATGGCAGGTCACGATTATTTGGGGTATTTGGGGACCAGCGAACTCCGCGCTTCTTTGGCTTGGCTGGAGTTCCGGTAAAAACACCAGCCAGCCACTCAGGAGCACGTCGACCGAGTACACTCCATCCCGGGTTAGTGCCAGACCAGCATCAGACTCGTCACAGCAAAAAGTCACGCCGGAATGGTACTGGCAACTGAACGGCAGCGCGTCCATCCTCGTCGCTGTGAGTACGACTGTCGCGGTCTCGCTTGGACATGGAGAAGTGGCCGCAGCGCATGGTTGGCGGCGGAGAGTAGGTGCCCATGATCCGTATGGTGTCAGACAGCGGCCTCGGCAAGGCCGGCGTTACAGGAGAGAAGTCGGCGCACTTGTTGGTACCGTGCGCGAGGGCCCGTCGAACGTGGTGTGTATCAGGTTACTACCAACATGAATTGTTGCCCATCCGCTGAAAAGTTCGTTGGCCCGCGGACGAAGATTGAGAAAAGACGGGCGGGGCTTGGTGCAGGCTGGTGTATGAGAGCTTTGCTGCAGATGTCGAATGTGGGGCTGCCCGGATCCCTCCGTGCTCTGTGTGCCAGTGGGTGTGATCAACCCAGGGGCGGTATATGGTGGTGACCACGAGCTTCGTCTGTTCGCGGCGGTCCGTCACCGTGAAGGTTGTCAAGAATCAGCCACTGGCACGCCGTCGGATAATAGCGACGTGGTAAAATGCGTATTTTCTGCAGGACTTCAAGCAGGAAAGCGAAGGGGGTTGGGAGCGGTCGTTGTGCTACATCGAGTTCGATATTGTCTTGACCAATCAATAACACGTGGACCGTCTGATGGACCGCGGGCGGCAGTTGAAGGCGTGACGATATTGAGTATTTAATGAACGAGGAATTGTCTGGGAGTGACTTGGCCAAGGTGTAGAAAGAAAGGGTAGAAGTGGGATGGTTTAAACAGCGGAGAGAATGTGAGCACGGTGCGGGAGAGGGGGTCGTGAGATCGGTGGGCGGGTTCTGAACCTCGCCTTGGAGTATGCCCAAGACGCGCAGGGGCAGGTCTGCCGCAGTTTTGTCGACTTGTTGTACAATCCTTGAACTGAAAGAAATAGGCATCTGAGAAAAAAGCGACCAAGGGAAGCAGGCTCAGGCGGCAGTGGACGTACCTTGACCTCAGGATGTTGTTCTCGATTGTCTGGGGCAATGACATATCGAGTAAGTCTATTTAGTGGGCATAGACTGTCGCAGTTTTGTATTTCCAAGTGCGATGAGAGCTTTTCGGAAAGGTGGATGAGAGACGACCAGTCACCGTGGACGTTGAAGAATGACAAAGGGCTACGTACGACACCGCCCACTGGCAGGAAGTCGTGAGGACCCCGGGCCGCACCATTTTTTTTTTCGCCCGCCTTACAGCATGTACCATACTAAAAGTGGACCCATAACAGTATACACTCTCGGATCTGCCAACCCAGCCAGTGCCCTGAGTATCGGATGTTCATAATTATGCCCGGAGACGACTCGGACATCTTTGTCCTCGAGACGGCCCAACAGTCACTATCTCAACACAGCTGTCACGGTATTGTCTAGCGCAGATTAGGGTCCAAAGGTATGCAATTCGGCATTTGTTCCAAGTCTGTCGAGATGCACTTTCCCAGTCTTACAGTAGTACGGCCCAAGCGTTGCCTCTCCTCCCCACTTCATAATAAGGCCAGGAAATTTCACGTACCCTCGTGAAATCTCTTGTACTTTTGGCCAAGGTTTTCATTTTGTTGCTCCCTTCAGCGCAATATGGCCCCTCTTCAAGTTCCGAGTTGTTCTTCGTGTTTCGGGTGCCGCCAGATCCTCGCACATGGGCCGTCGCTTTTTCGTATCCCAAACTACATTTACTACGGGTATCATCGGTGCCAGCAACCCTCCCGTTCAGCGGGCTTGATTCAGCCGCCTTACTGTACGCGACGCCCTGCGAGTCCAACCAGGTCCCAGTGAAGCCCGAGACTATACTATACATTGTACATAATAACCACGGTGGTGATGGACGACGTCGATTTTCAACTTGTATCGTACGAAGGCATGCCATGGTATCCATCAAAGCGTGGATCACGAGTGTATACAGCTTTACAATTGAAACGGGGGCGGATGGGATGGAGTCTGCGCTCGCGGCTGTGTCGACAGACGTCCCAAGTACAAAGGTACGGTTTGCGGACATACGTGGGAATCGGTGTTTGAAGCTGAATTTCGCGCCAACATTTCTGAGCTGAATCTCGCGTTCCAATGCCTCACACCACTCTCTAACAGAATAGTACGGGTGTGGGACGAGGCGCACATCGTCATAACGGCGCCAAGTTGGCCCTCTTTGTTCCAACATCTACTTTCCTTGTCTGTCCCCGCCTTCGCCGAGGCAATTCTTCTGTCTCTCACGCTGTCACAATCGAGCGCTACCTAGACCGCGATGCTTGCCCGGTCTCTATTCTCTATCCGTAGATGTTGTATGTGCTCATGGTGACGTCCCCAGGCGACGTCTCTGTTTTTGTTCAGGCGACTATCGACATCAATATGGGTCCACATACAAAACCGGCTACCACAACAGCCTACATGGACAAATATCCACTCCCAAGAACCACCTCCACTCTGATTTCCATTGCATTCCACTCGTAACATGGCCACACACTCTGAGCCGTTGGATTTGGAGTCGCTTTTTCAGTCTGCCCTGGAGGAGTATGAAAAAGAGACCGGGATCAGGCTCGTCGAGTCGGAATACCCACTCGCGGCCGAGCTCGAACGCTGCGACTCCTTTGAATCCATCACTCGGGCCCTTCAAGAGAAGGCACAGGCGTTCCGTAAATTCCGAATAGACAAACCCAAGGGCATAGATTTGCTCAAGCATGCACTATGGGCTCTCCATAAGCTATCTGGTATGGCTGCTCTTGGAGAATCTATCGGTTTCGTATGTTGAAACGGTTCATTGGTTCTGG
This sequence comes from Russula foetens, assembly GCA_003316565.1. Taxonomy (NCBI): domain Eukaryota; kingdom Fungi; phylum Basidiomycota; class Agaricomycetes; order Russulales; family Russulaceae; genus Russula; species Russula foetens. Next base: position 10,273 of record QFFA01000962.1, read on the forward strand.
AGTTATTGTTTCTGATGCTCTTACAGCCGCCAATCCCTCTCGTGAAGACGATACATACCTGTATCGGATTGCTCTTTGGAGTATGAACCTCTACACCTACCAGCGTGTGCGAGTAGTTTTGATATTCAAGCGAATTATAGGTGGTCAATGACGTCAGCGCAAGTTATGACGCACTCATGGAACTTTTGGAGAACATGGGTAACCTCCTCAAACGCCTTGAAATTTATTTCAAGTTACCACCCACTAAAGACATGACTGAAATGGTCGTCAAGATCCTGGTGGGGTTTATTTCCACGCTGGCAGTGGCAACAAAACAAATTAAACAGGGACGACTGAGTGAGTCCATCCTTGCAGATGAGTCACTCGCCGTTGTGCTCAACGAGGAGTAGAAAAATTTGGGAAGAAATTTATAGGAGACAATGACATTGAGGATATCCTCCGCCGTATAGATAGGCTGACAGCTGAGGAGGCTCACATGACTGCAGCACATACACTCAAGGTTGTTTATGGGCTTGTCGAGAATTTGAAGCAGGTCATGAGTGGTGAGCAAATTCCATCTATTGGTCACGGGCTCTTTTCTGAACATCAACGCCTTTAGATAGAGAGGCGTTGACTGACGGTATTCAGAAGAACCTAGGTCTGTTCCTTCTTGTGAGAATAGAGTAGAACGCCACCTGACTCAATGTTAGAGATGATACAGAAAATTACGAGCGATGTGAACGAGTCACAGCGTCAGTTTCCCTTAATCCTATCATAACTAAATAAGGGTGCGAACACTGACGCTGTTTCACAGGTGAAAAGGTACAGGAAAACGTTCAAAAATGGCTCTCTTGCCTGGATACGTCACATCTGTGGGATGGTCACGACATGAGAAGGGGCGTTTACCACAACGGAACAGCAACCTGGTTTATCCAAGGTGACACATTCGCCGAATGGAAATCATCTGGATCGCTTTTGTGGGTCCACGGTAATCGTGTGTAGCTCTCACTCCTGCCGAACTTCGTTGAAGCTGATGGCCTCGAACTGGTAGCGGGGTCGGGGAAGAGCGTCCTTTGGTGAGCCAGTTTTCTATCATTTTCGGCTTTGGGCCTCATATATTGGCAAGCTCTTCGATAATTGAGAACATCGACGACATGCGTAATCTTGGATTAGCCACACTGGCTTTCTACTATTTCGACTTTCGGGACAAAGCAAAGAATGGCCGCCGCGGGTTGCTCTCCTCATTACTTTCCCAGCTCTGTGATCAGTCCGACTCGTACTGCAACACACTCTCCCGTCTTTATTCGATAAACCGTGGCGGCCGGCGGCCCGCCGATGACAACGCACTTGCACAGTGTCTCCAGGACATGCTCAAGTCCCCCGGACAGGCCCCTGTTTACCTGATTCTCGACGGACTTGACGAATGTCCGAACGGTTCTGGAATGCCGTCATCTCGTGAAACCATCCTTCAGCTCATTAAGGATCTCGTCGATCTACGGCTTCCGAACGTGAGGATATGTGTATCGAGCCGGCCTGAAGCCGATATCGCATCAGTCCTTGAAACTTTGATTTTCCGTTCCATTTCGCTTCACGATGAAAGGGGACAAAAGCAAGACATACTCGAGTACGTTAGGGCCGTAACAGCGATGCAAAAGTGGAGAGAAGAGGACAAGGAATTGGTAATTCACGTACTCTCGCAAAAAGCTGGTGGGATGTACGCCACCGATACCACGCTATTTAACGACATTCGCTGATTCCTGCGCGCAGGTTTCGTTGGGTGTATTGCCAACTTGAACGCCTCCGACGTTCCCTCCCTGGACGAATTCAAGACGCCTTGAACGAGTTACCGACTACACTGGATGCCACGTACACACGCACATTAGAGGATATTGATGAGTCGCACCAGGAATATGCACATTCACTCTTCCAGTGCGTCGCAGTGGCTTCGCGCCCACTCCGGGTTGAGGAACTCGCGGAATTTATCGCATTTGATTTAAAGGCAGGGCCCATTCCCAGATTTCACGAGCATTGGCGCGCGGAGGATCCACTGAATGTGGTACTGTCTACATGCTCCACTTTACTCTCCGTGGTCGACGAAGGAACGTCCCGGTTCATACAATTTTCGCACTTCTCGGTGAAAGAGTACTTCACGACTCCCCGGCATGCCAAAGAAAGCAATGGCATTTCTCGCCTTTACCACATTTCTATACCACAAGCTCACACCCTCGTCATGAATGTGTGTTTGGGTATGCTGCTACACCTGGACAATGGCATCTCCAGAGACAGCCTGCGAACATTTCCTCTGGCCGAATATGCTGCCGAGCACTGGGTCGATCATGCGCGGTCCGAAAATCCGTCGGAAGGCGCGTTAGACGCGATGAAACAGCTGTTCGACCTGACGAAGTCACATTTTGCAATCTGGGTCTGGATATATGATGCACAACTACCCTCTTGGAAGCGACTGAACACTGAACGGGCCGAAGTACCATTGCCTCCCAGAGGAACGCCGTTGCATTATGCCGCTCTTTGCGGCTTGCCGACCCTTGTCAAGTTCCTGGTGGATCAGCGCCCACACGATGTACATTCTCGGGGCTTCGACGACCTGTCAACTCCATTACATGAAGCGGCGTCTGGGGGTCATGCGGAGGTCGCTCGCATCCTTCTTGAGCGTGGCGCAGATGCGACTGTCCAGGCCAAGGACGGGTCCACTCCCCTCCACCATGCGTC